>CM073475.1:18682500-18915000 GCA_037074535.1 Gleditsia sinensis
GTAATTTTTTAACATGGAATTTACCCTAGTACTCATATAAATTTACAAGAAGTTTTGAAAGTGCCGGTTTTATTTGAAAAATCTTAGTATGCTCCGTGGTTGCAGTATTTTCACATTAGAAAAGAATTATTCTAGTTACTGGAAAACAAAATTGTGATTTGTGAAAAGTGCATGTCTAAGGAAAGCTCTGGCAAGGAAAGACATGGTACTTAAGCGTGTCCATTAGTGACCCACCTCTCTTTCCTGGGAACTTTTCTGGTGCGCTGTTTACAGACTACAATTACTATCCAGTTACTAAGGTATTAGTATGGAATTTTGACATGGAAATGTTTTATAAAGTGATATTTTAAATGGTTATGTTCATGGCATGATTACCAATGATTTATGGTAATAGTTATATTTTGATGAACATACTTGTTATTGAAAGCATACTTTTGGCTATCATTGTGAAAAGAAAAGAAATGAGCACGGTCACATGGCAATCCGTGTGGTGCACCAGTAGGGGACGCCCTACCAACGGTTATGATCATGTTAATAAGAAAAGAAAGAGAAAGTGTGCCATGTCGGATGGAGCGAGATAAGCCCGTACCGAAAAGTAGAGAATACTCACCCTGACCGGGGTAGCTTGAAGTAAGAATAAGTGGATAGCCATCATATGAAAGTCGAAAAATAGTTATTCATGCCATACATGTCATAACTGTATAATTTTCATGTGCATGATAAAGTGCATTCATGTGACCTAAAGATATTTTCTGTAGTTTATACAGCTGAACATGACGTGATGAACTATATTGATGGTAAATTATGATTTATTGTTGAACTTACTGGGATTTAATTCTCACTATATTTCCATATCATGTTCAGAAGAATAAATATGCAGATATTCTCTATGACACTTATTATCTCTGTACGTTGGATCGAGGTGCCCTACCTTGGGCAACTTCCAGTTATTTCTGATGTAACTGTCGTAGATGTAACTGAGATTCCGGTGGACGTGCCACCCGAACCAGTGTCCCCGGAAGTAGTCGATATAGATGATTAGAACTAATATGTATCTTTGTACAAATGTTTGTAAAATAATGGTGTGTAGTTTGTAAAATAATAGTGTGTATGGAAACTCAGTATTGTATAAATTAAATAAATGTTATATTGAGTTAAGTTGTAACGAGGTAATAACTTCATGGTATTTAAAAAAAAAAAAAAAATTTACATAAATGGAGTTGTTACATAATTGGTATCAGAGCAGGTCGATCCTAGATGGCCAGTGGTTGGATGGTTATCTGAATCGATCTTATAGTGTCTTGAGTATGTTGTGGTTGTGCTGTGTAGGGGATCAGTAATTCATATAGGTAAGAAATTACTAGTGTTTCCTATCTATATGCCGAGGTGGTGTTATGACTGCTATTAAATATTTTTGAACTAACTATTGGGCTTGATCACCTCAATAGCAGCATAACTTTGTTTTGTACCATAGTAGGAAATGGCACCACCAAGGAGGAATCCAGCAACCAATGCAGAGGAAACCCTGCACAACCTGGCCACGGCAATTCGAGACCAAGTTATGACCACCAACCAAATTTTACAACATCTCCAAAATGCTAATAACACAAATGTTGAGATTGGTCCTAACAACCGGACGACTGGAAAAGATAATGGTATATCCGAGTTCCTGAGGACTAGACCACCTTGTTTCCAAGGTGGTTATGACCCAACGGTAGCCGAAAGGTGGATTAGGGAATTAGAGAAAATCTTTGAAGTGATGGGCTGTACTGAAGAGCAGCAAATCATTTTTGCTGCATATATGTTAAAGGATGAAGCAGAATACTGGTGGCGTGGAGCTAGAGAACTTTTAGCTCATCAGGGAAGACAGATCACCTGGCAAGTGTTCAAGGACATTTTCTTTGAAAAGTACTTTCCAAGTACTGTACGGGCAGAGAAAGAGATCGAATTTCTCCAACTCAGGCAAGGAAGCATGACCGTGGACCAGTATATCGCAAGGTTCGAGGAGCTGTCTAAGTTCTCCTCTTATCTGCGATATAACCCAGATGAAGCATGGAAGGCGGTTAAGTTTGAAGCGGGACTAAACCCGGAGTTAAAGAATGCTGTTATAGCTATGGAGATCAGGGAGTTTGTACCTCTGATAAATAAATGCAGACTCCTGGAAAAGAGTTTAAGGGCAGTGGAGGACGAGAAACAAAGGCGAAACCTATGGAAAAGGAAGAGAAATTTTCCCAACCCTAGAAAGAACGTGAGAAGAAGTGGATATGGAGCTGGTAAGAGGCCATTGATTGCGGGTCCTAGGCCTTTTCAACAAGACCTCGCCTCAGTCAAGTGCGCTAAATGCGGACGCATGCATGGTAACCGGCCATGCTACATGGGACAAGATGTCTGCTTCAATTGCGGACAGAAGGGACATTTTGCGAAAAACTGCCCACAGAATGTAGGAAAGCAGCCAGAACAGAGGCCTCAGGTGAAAGGAAGGGTTTTCACCCTGAGCGGCCAAGAGGCAGCTCAATCTTCTGAAATGATTCAAGGTACATGCTATATTTATGGATTTGCTCTTATGGTGTTATTTGACTCTGGTGCTAGTCATTCATTTATATCAGAAGAATGTATTAGGAAGTTTCAGTTCCCTATTTCTGAAACTCCCTATGAGCTATCTGTAGTAACCCCTACAGGGGAACGGGTATTAACTTCCTCTGTATGTAAGGACTGTCAAGTCACCATCCAGGAGAAAACTTTTTCTGTAGACCTCGTCAGTTTACCTTTAAGAGGTATTGAGGTCATTCTAGGGTTAGACTGGATGTCTAGAAATCGAGTCTTGTTGAATTGTTGTAACAAGACCGTTGAATTTCTACCTTCTACTCCGAAAGAGGAGGTCCAGTTATTGATGTTAAATGCCAATCAAGTTAATAGGGAGTTGAAGAATGGAGTACTTGGATACATTCTCTTGTATTTATCAAACCTAGAAGTCGAATCGAAACTTGATGAAATTCCAATAGCCAACGAGTTTCCTGAAGTGTTTCCATCAGATATTCCAGGCTTACCTCCCAAGAGAGAGATAGAGTTCTCTATTGATCTCCTACCTGGGACAGGGCCTATCTCTATTGCACCATATCGAATGGCCTCGAAGGAACTACAAGAACTAAAGAAGCAGTTGGAGGAACTATTAGACAAGCAATTCATTAGACCGAGTGTATCACCTTGGGGAGCTCCTGTATTGTTTGTTAAGAAGAAAGACGGGAGTTTGAGACTATGCATAGATTACAGACAGCTGAATAAGGTGACTATCAAAAATAAGTATCCTCTCCCTAGGATAGATGACTTATTAGATCAATTAAAGGGAGCCTCCATCTTTTCTAAAATTGACTTGCGGTCAGGATATCATCAGATTAGGATTAAGGAGGAGGACGTACCAAAAACTGCCTTCAGGACTAGGTATGGGCACTATGAGTTTCTCGTAATGCCCTTCGGGTTAACGAATGCACCTGCAATTTTTATGGATTACATGAATCGCATTTTTCGACCCTACCTAGATCAATTTGTTGTAGTGTTCATTGATGACATCTTGATATATTCTAAGAGTAAGAAAGAACATGAACAACATCTCCGAATCGTGCTGCAAGTGCTGAAAGAGAAAAAGTTATATGCTAAATTGGAGAAGTGTGAATTTTGGCTGTCAGAGGTGAAGTTTCTCGGACATGTCATCTCTAATAGAGGGGTAGCCGTAGATCCTAGCAAGACGGAAGCAGTGATTAAGTGGGAGACACCAAAGACGGTTACGGAAATCAGAAGTTTCCTTGGTTTGGCAGGATACTACAGGAGATTTATACAAAACTTCTCTCGTATAGCCTTGCCATTGACTAAATTGACCAGGAAGGGAAGTCCTTTCAAATGGACTGATCAATGTGATGCTAGTTTTCAGGAGCTGAAGACAAGACTGACCACTCCTCCTGTTTTAATTATTCCAGACCCCACAGGACATTTTGAAGTGTATAGTGATGCTTCAAAGAAAGGGCTAGGGTGTGTGTTAATGCAAGACAAGAGAGTAGTTGCTTACGCCTCTAGACAACTAAGACCCCACGAAGGAAACTATCCAACCCATGATCTTGAATTAGCGGCAGTAGTGTTTGCCTTAAAGATTTGGCGACACTATTTGTACGGGGCAACCTTTGAAGTATATTGTGATCATAAGAGTCTTAAATACCTCTTTGATCAGAAGGAGTTAAATATGAGGCAACGAAGATGGGTAGAATTCCTCAATGACTACAAGTTTGAGATAAAGTATCATCCCGGAAAGGCGAATGTTGTAGCAGATGCCTTGAGTCGAAAATCTCTGCATATGGGTCAGATGATGGTGTATGAGATGCAGATGCTAGAGGAGTTTCGAAATTTGAAGCTAGCCCCTACTCTTACTCCAAAGAATCTAGTCATTAATGGTTTAAGTATAGGGTCTGACCTTAGAGCCCAGATCAAAGAAGCTCAAGCTCACGATCAATACTTACAAGATCATAAAGACCAAGGTAATTTTTCTGTAATGGAAGATGGAGCAATCATGTATCAGGGAAGGATTTGTGTCCCTCAAGAACAAGAGTTGAGGACTAAGATACTGCAGGAAGCGCATCAAAGTAAATACACAATACATCCTGGATGCACTAAAATGTACCAGGATTTAAAAAGGATGTATTGGTGGCCAGGGATGAAAAATGACATTGTTGAGTTTGTGGCGAAATGTCTCATTTGTCAAAAGGTGAAGGTGGAGCATCAAAAGCCAGCGGGATTTCTACAACCTCTTGAGATCCCTAAATGGAAATGGGATAGTATTTCGATGGACTTTGTTGTAGGTTTACCTAAGACCTCAGTGGGACATGACTCTATCTGGGTAATAGTTGACAGATTAACCAAATCTGCTCACTTTTTGCCCATAAAAATAAACTTTTCACTAGATAAATTGGCCCAATTGTACGTTCAGGAAATAGTTAGACTCCATGGGATTCCCTTAAATATTGTTTCTGATAGAGATCCGAGGTTCACGTCGAGGTTTTGGAAGGCATTGCAAGAAGCTTTTGGTACTCAATTGCGGTTCAGTACTGCCTACCATCCTCAAACTGACGGGCAGACAGAACGAACCATTCAAACCCTAGAAGATATGTTGAGGGCCTGTGTGATAGAGCAAGGTAAAGGATGGGATAAGTACCTACCTTTAGTAGAGTTTGCTTATAATAATAGCTATCACTCTAGCATTAAGATGGCCCCCTATGAAGCTTTATACGGTAGAAAGTGCCGATCTCCACTATGTTGGTTCGAGGTAGGAGAAAAGAACTTGTTAGGTCCTGATTTAGTTCAACAAACCACTGAACAAATTAGGATGATACGAAACAAAATACTTACAGCTCAGAGTCGGCAAAAGAGTTACTACGATAAGAGACATAGACCTCTAGAGTTTGAGGAAGGAGACCATGTATTTCTGAAACTTTCCCCGACTACTGGAGTTGGTAGGTCTCTCAAAACAAGAAAGCTAAGTCCGCGATTTTTAGGACCCTACCAAATTCTAAAGAAAGTTGGGACATCAGCATATCAAGTTGCTCTCCCACCTAATTTGTCCAACCTGCATAATGTTTTCCACGTATCACAGCTGCGGAAGTATCTTTCAGATTCATCACATATAATACTGGATGAACCAATCCAAATAAAGGAGAACATGACATACCAGCTAGTACCTGCATCCATATTGGACACTGACGTGAAGCAACTGAGAAATAAAACCATTCCCCTAGTTAAGGTGTTATGGGAAGGTTTGACTCCGGAAGAAGCAACTTGGGAGCTGGAAGAAGTCATGAGGAAGAAATATCCGCAATTGTTCTTATAAGGTAATTTCTGAAATTTTGAGGACAAAATTTCTTTTAGGGGGAGAGAAATGTAACATCCTTAATTTCGTTTCTTTTATTGATAAAGGTACATAAAAAATTTAATTAAGGAAATAAAATTTATTAGACAATATTTTAGATATCTAAGGAAATATAATCCTTAGAAATTCTTCACCTTATGTATATGCATAGAAAATGTTTCTAACATTAAGAGAACAAATAAAGAAGGAAAATCTAATAGGAAAGAAATTAGAAATAACATACTAAAGAGATGCAAAATTCTTGGATAAGGAAGATAAATTTTTAGAAACAAGTAAAGGTCTTAAAATTTCAAAGAACATTGAATTAGGGTAATTTTTCCTAATTCAAGAACTATAGTTACTAAGTTTAAAATCTTTACCCATACATTGGGCTTTTACCTATGGACACTTCATATAGAGTTTTTCCACTTCACATAAGTTTCTAGCAAGCCCATTGGATAACCTAAACAAGAAATTAAACATAGACTTGGACTAGGATATAGTAAATTTCACCAATAGCCCAAAAATTATGAAAATGTGACCAAGCCCACCAAGAAAGGAAGAATTTTATCCAAAGCAAAGAAAATGGGTAGGACAAGCCCATAAGGGGTAAGAATAAGCCCAAATCCAAGAGGAAAAATAAAATAAAATAAATTAGATGATGATATAATAATAAGAATAAAGATTAGGTTACATGGCATTAAGACAAAAATTTAGCAAGTGGTGTGATTCTACATTCATCATTTAGGCAAGTGGCATGATAATACAAGGCTTTAGGACAAAAACATCTATATCCTTCACTCATAATTTTAGCAAGTGGTATGATAATACATGGTATTAGGACAAAACATTCATAGCCCACACAAATAATATCAACCAAATAATGGAGATTGAAGGGCTAGAAATTTGCCACTTAAAAAGGCAACCTATCATAATTGATTAAGACAAAAGAAAAATTAAATGAATCCCTAAATCAAAGGGACCTTGTCCCTTATCTTAAGAACATATCATCATAATTTTCAAAATACAAATCTCCTTTTCCTATGCATATCTTGACTAAGGAAGAGGAAGACAAGAACATAAGTTGTTTGTTTTCCAAAAATTCAAAAAAGTTTATCTTAATTGTGATAAGGTAGATCCATGATCATGAAAGGTGAATTATTTGGTGGTCTATATAAGAGAACCCACCCTTACAACACTTTAATTTCGTCCAAGTGAGAAAGAGAGAGAAATAGAAGCAAGGTAGAGTGAGGAAAGGAGAGAAGAGAGAAGAAGAAAGGAAGGAAGAAGAAGGAGAAGTTTAGAAAGCTAAAGGTAAGTTTAACAATACTTCTTTTTGAAGAAAACTTTTGAAACTTATAATATTTATATGAGATTTTGATCTTAGAACTTTTATGATTGGTCATGATGTTGCTATATCATGTTACATATTGATCTTGCATGTGATGTATGTTTGAATACTTAGGTTGGTGTAGATAGTTCTGCATGGTTATGGTTATGGGTGGCAGAATTTTAAGTTTCGGTATTTTAATTTCTGGGAACAATCTATAAGGAATTAAAATAAATGGTTAACATAAGAATTAAAGATATATGTGTCCCGGATTTTTAGCCACTGGAATCATTCCATTTGGAGTCCATATGAGGTAGATATGGTCTGATTAGTAGTCAAAGGTCAGAAAATGAATCATCAGGGAAGAATATGTTAGGATAGCTTCGGTAATTTAATTTCTGGGAATTATTGGTAGGGAATTAAAATAAATGGTTAACATAAGAATTAAAGATAAATGTGTCATGGATTTTTAGCCACTGGAATCATTCCATTTGGAGTCCATATGAGGTAGCTATGGTCTGATTAGTAGTCAAAGGTCAGAAAATGAATCATCAGGGAAGAATATGTTAGGATAGCTTCGGTAATTTAATTTCTGGGAATTATTGGTAGGGAATTAAAATAAATGGTCAACATAAGAATTAAAGATATGTGTGTCATGGATGTTTAGCCACTGGAATCATTCAATTTGGAGTTCACATGTGGTAGATATGGTCCAATTAGTAAGCCAAGGTCAGAAAATGGTTCATCAGGGAAGATTATGTTAGGACAGCTTTTGTATTTTAATTTCTGGGAATTTTATTTATGGAATTAAAATAAATGGTTAACATGAAAGTTATATATCTATGTCTCATGGAAATATACCCACTGGAATTATGCAATTTGGAGTTCATATGAGGTAGATATAATCCGATTAGTAAGCAGAGGTCAGAAAATGTTTATTCAGGGAAGAGTATGTTATTAATGCTTTAGTTTTTGAATTTCTGGGAATATTCTGTAGGGAATTAAAATAGCGCGCCAACATAACAATTATAGATATATGGCTCATAGATTTTTACCAACTGGAATAACGCAATTTGGAGTTCCAATTTGGGAGATATGGTCTAATTAGTCAGTAAAGGTCAGAACCTATCCGAGAGGAACTATCATGTACTTTGATGGAGTAATATCACATTTGTTTCTTAATTTTTCGCTACAATGTTCAACATAATAGTTTTAGATAATTGTTTTATCTTGAAATACACACCAATATCACCTACATCAGAGTTAAATTGAGGGAGTTATGCTCTGATTAGTAAGAGAAGGTTAGATAGGATGAAAACCTGCATCAAGAAAATAAAGAAATAAAATTAGTATTTTAAAAAAGAAGATGAATCTTAATAAATGACTAGTATAGCCATAGCCATTGCCATTGCATGAACTTACTACCATTTTAAGTGTGTAATTTTTTAACATGGAATTTACCCTAGTACTCATATAAATTTACAAGAAGTTTTGAAAGTGCCGGTTTTATTTGAAAAATCTTAGTATGCTCCGTGGTTGCAGTATTTTCACATTAGAAAAGAATTATTCTAGTTACTGGAAAACAAAATTGTGATTTGTGAAAAGTGCATGTCTAAGGAAAGCTCTGGCAAGGAAAGACATGGTACTTAAGCGTGTCCATTAGTGACCCACCTCTCTTTCCTGGGAACTTTTCTGGTGCGCTGTTTACAGACTACAATTACTATCCAGTTACTAAGGTATTAGTATGGAATTTTGACATGGAAATGTTTTATAAAGTGATATTTTAAATGGTTATGTTCATGGCATGATTACCAATGATTTATGGTAATAGTTATATTTTGATGAACATACTTGTTATTGAAAGCATACTTTTGGCTATCATTGTGAAAAGAAAAGAAATGAGCACGGTCACATGGCAATCCGTGTGGTGCACCAGTAGGGGACGCCCTACCAACGGTTATGATCATGTTAATAAGAAAAGAAAGAGAAAGTGTGCCATGTCGGATGGAGCGAGATAAGCCCGTACCGAAAAGTAGAGAATACTCACCCTGACCGGGGTAGCTTGAAGTAAGAATAAGTGGATAGCCATCATATGAAAGTCGAAAAATAGTTATTCATGCCATACATGTCATAACTGTATAATTTTCATGTGCATGATAAAGTGCATTCATGTGACCTAAAGATATTTTCTGTAGTTTATACAGCTGAACATGACGTGATGAACTATATTGATGGTAAATTATGATTTATTGTTGAACTTACTGGGATTTAATTCTCACTATATTTCCATATCATGTTCAGAAGAATAAATATGCAGATATTCTCTATGACACTTATTATCTCTGTACGTTGGATCGAGGTGCCCTACCTTGGGCAACTTCCAGTTATTTCTGATGTAACTGTCGTAGATGTAACTGAGATTCCGGTGGACGTGCCACCCGAACCAGTGTCCCCGGAAGTAGTCGATATAGATGATTAGAACTAATATGTATCTTTGTACAAATGTTTGTAAAATAATGGTGTGTAGTTTGTAAAATAATAGTGTGTATGGAAACTCAGTATTGTATAAATTAAATAAATGTTATATTGAGTTAAGTTGTAACGAGGTAATAACTTCATGGTATTTAAAAAAAAAAAAAAAATTTACATAAATGGAGTTGTTACAATATACATGTATATATGTATGTATGTATATATATATATATATACACACACACACACACATATATATATATATATATATATATATATATATGTATATATATATATATATATATATACATATATATATATATATATATACATATATATATATATATATATGTATTTATATATATGTATGTATGTGTATATATATATATATATATGTATATATATGTGTATATATATACACATATATATACATATATATAAATACATATATATATATATATACATATATATATATATGTATTTATATATATGTATATATATGTGTATATATATACACATATATATACACATACATACATACATACATACATATATATATATATATATATATATATATATATATATATATATATATATATTATTGTGACCAAAATTATATTATATTCAAAAATAAGCGTATATGTGAAGATGAAAAATTTGTATAATAAAAGATATTAATAACATATATCTATTCATCATTTATCTCGTTTAACCTCTTTTTTTGTTTCATTTCACTTTTTCTTTTTTTATAAGTTTTTCAAGATAAAATCATCTCCTATATAGAAGAGAATATGTATATCCTGAAAATAAAAGTTATAATCAATTATATCAACCAAACACAATAAATTAATGTAAAAAAATATTGATTTCCATTCCATCAACTTATTTCTACAAATTAAGCGGGACTTAAATTTTTTCTCTAACGATGATTTTATATATATGTATATGTATAGATGTATATGTATATGTATATATGTATTACATATATACATATACATATACATCTATATATATATATATATATATATATGAAATTAGAGATGAAAACTTTATATACACAATTTATGTATTTTATTATTTTTAAAGTAGAGACGGATTTTCTTAAATTTAATTTTTCTTCCTTAATTTTATATTTAAATGTACTATTTTTATAATTAGAGACAAAAAATAAAAAATAAACATTTTCTGTCTTTAAATCCATCTCAAAAATTTTTTTAACACTGTTCACGCAACTAGAGATGGAATTAGATACAAAATGTCAAAGACAGATAATTTTTCGTCTCTAATTCCGTTTCTAAATGTGATTAGAGACGGAATTAAAGACGAAATTATAGAGACGGAAAATTTTCATCTCTAAACTTCAAAATTTACAATCTATCTCTAACTCTTCACATCTGTCTCTATTTCCATCTCTGTTAGATACGAAAATTATTCCATCTCTAATTTTTGTATCTAAATCATCCTTTTCTAGTAGTGGATTTGTAAAAAAAGTTTACTCTACTTATTATTTTTTTTAAAAACTCTCTAACGTAGAAAAAAATGTTAAAAAATTTGGCCGTTATAATATTTTTAATATTTTGAAAATTATCATATTGCCTTGTTTGATAATTTGGCCATTGTTGGCCTTTTATCTTTTATACAAAAGTGTTATGTCGCTATACTTTATAATAGTGTTGATAATATCTAATAAATTAATTTAGTGCTAAATACAAATTTACAATCATTTTCTCCTCTTTTATGGTGGATTAGAATGGTGGAGAGGCTTTGTGGCTAAAATGAGAAATATGTATGATGATGAAAATTGGTTAAAAAGTAATACTCATTTTCTTCAATACCTTTCAAAGACTCAAAATAATATCATTTTTTAGAATTAATATTTTACTATTTAGCTATTTTTAAGTTGAATATATATTTATAGTTAAGATAAATTCTCTATTTTTTTATTTTGTGAGAATCACTCTCATTTTTCATGAATGAAATCCAACTACTTTTGGCAAAACAAAATTTTATATTTGCTTATTATCATAATAAAATTTTTAGAATACAATACTTTGGGAAAAAAAATACATGATGCCCCCAATTATGAACCATAATTTGAAGCAATTATAGAATTCAAGTATGACTTTGACATTTGGGAACTATAGAATGTCAATATTTCATATATAATTTGAAGTAACCTTTGTATTGTTGCGTGATTATGGTTTATGTATACTGTAAACATTAAACATTTGTAACAGAAGTATTTTGTAATTTCCTTATAGTTATTATATTATCGGTGCCAACGGAGATATAAAATTATAATTAAGATTTAAAATGACTATTAATTTATGTGGAAATAGTATAACTTTTATGTATCTACAAGTATGAGTGAGTACAACTCGAGTAATCTAATTAAACTCACTCAAATTCAATTAAAATTTAACATTTTGAATGAATCAAATTGGATTGACGGATTAAAATAGATAAAATTTTAATAAATTATCATGTTGCGTTGGTTGGGTAAGGTTTAGAAAGTGCAAAACTGTGTAACCCGACCCGACCAAAGGAGGATTTTGGAGACTCTCATATGCTGCAAATGACGTCCTAAGGATGCCCCTTTTTAATATACTCTTTGTTCCCTCTCACGGTCACACACTCACTCAGGTTCCGTTTGTTACACGGAATTCAGCTGATGGAATGGGAATCCAGATTCCCATTCCATCAAATCACCGTGTTTGATAGATAAATTGATATGTCCTACGAAATAGGGTGTAATCCGGGAAGGTAATACACATTACCTCTGAAAAGCGAAGAAAAGTGAGAGAAAGGCATGGAATAACATATGAAAAGCCGAAAATACCCCCATTTTTTACTTTATCCTGTTTACTCTTGTCTGCTTTTTCTTCGGGCCCTGCAAATAACATTTTCAGCTTTTTTCTTCACCCGTGAATACTTTTTCGAAGCTCCTCCATTTCCTCTCGAGCTCACCCCTTCTTCCCTTTCTTCCTGAGCTCACCCCTGCTTCCATTTCCTCCCGAGCTCCTCGATCTGCATCTCGAGCTCACCCCTTCTTCCATCCGAGCTCGCCCCTTCTTCCATTTCCTCCAGAGCTCCTCGATCTGCATCCCAAGCTCACCCCTTCTTCCATTTCCTCGAAGCTCCTCGATCTGCATCCCGAGCTCGTGGCTTCTTTTCTTCGTCTCTCTCAGCTTCGGCTCTCCACTTCTCTCTCAGTTTGGGCTCTCTACTTCTCTTTCGACCTCTGTTCCTCCACTCCCTCTCTCGGCCTCCTACTCAGTGCATCTGGGATCTGGTTTTTGCTCTACGCACAGGTTAGTATTTATGAGCTTCTAAACTTCTTGGTTGTTGGCTATTTTCTACAACTGGTTAGTATTTCTGAGTTTGTTTGCCCTCATATTAGTACTGAGAAACATCTGCAATACTAGATTATGCCATGATGTCATCATTTCTGGGTTATTCTCTGCATTTTCTGGTCTTGAATATTTCTACGTTTTTTCTGTGATTTCTGGTGTTTAATTTTTCTGATTTTCCTTTGCATTTTGCATTTTCTAGTGTTCAATTTTTCTGGTTTGCTCTACATTTTTTTGTGCATTATTTTTTACATTTTGCTCTGATTTTTCTGGTGTTCACTTTTTCTAGTTTTACTCTGCATTTTGCATTTCCTGGTGTTTAATTTTTGTGGTTTCCTCTGTGATTTTTCTGGTCTCCTATAAGCATAAAGGACCAGCTTTTTGTTTTCTGCACTTAGCCCACCTACATAGTAATATGACTTCCCTTAAAGCTGCTTTGCAAATTCTACTACCTTTTGCTGATTGAGGATGAAGATTCATGGGGGGGAGCGGCTATGGTGAATCTAGAGGCAAGTATGATAGCAATTTGATTGGAGCAAATTACTTTATCAAGAGAGGGAGAGGAGAAAAGAAAGTTTCATTTTTGGTAAAATTACTTTAATAAAAAGGAGAAAAAGAAGAATAGAATTTAGTATAAAGTAAATACTTGACTTGGTTTCTCTCGGTAAAATTACGCTTGATTTGGTTTCTCTTGGTCAATTAGGGAGGCTGTGGGTGGATCCAGCAGTAAGCATGACAGCAATTTGATTGGAGCATACTGTGTGCAATACTTTTTTAACACCATGCTTAAAACATGTGCCTAAAACTAATTTATCATGTGAAAAATGATCCATCTAAGTTAAGTTTGATAATAAAATAGACATCTTAGAAGAGGTGTGTGGTGTAAAAAGGTGATGTACAAATAGAAGTCTTCATCTTTCACCTTATTTTTTCTTATTATCCAAGTCTCACCCTATTTTATACTTTTTTAAAAAAATATTTTACCTTTAATTCATAGTTTTAATCCTTTAAATACCCTCTACTAACAATCATTATGTTCTTATGTTCTGCATTGTATATTATTTTTAGTTGATTTCATTTGCATTTGACGTGGTACTGCAAGAAATTATATAATTATATATTATTTTATTAATTTGTATATTTCTTTTGATTTTTTATCATCTAAAAATGTTCTAACCATATTTAATGTATATTTAAAAATATAAGGAGGTTCTTGTCTTTTTCAATGGTGAAATGGCGACAAAATGTCCCCTGAAAGTGGATTCATTATCATTGGAAAGAGATTCTGTAGTCCCACTAAAAGTGGGATATAGCGGCTACCTAATAAAAGGCTACCTAATAATTCCATTTATAAAGAAGAGTTGTATTACAAATTCTGAAGAATTATAGAATTTAGTCAACAAATTTTCTTTGGGTTTCATTTATGCCTTAAAGATTAATTTCTTTCACCAAAATAGGATGAGATTGATAGCGCATTTTATTCACTGGAAAACTAAATTTGAACATTTTTAGTAACAAGTTTAAATTGTATTTAAATATGACATATTTTTACAGCATTTATATTATAACGCCCATGCATGTGTGTCGTGTGCATATATATGTGGTTTGTTCTGGACAAAAATTTATCCATATATTTTTTGCAATAAAGAAATAAAATGATAAGTCACTACATGTGAATGATGAAGGCCATGATGAGATCGGACCCCACAAAGCAAGGGCTACGTGTTTTTATTTGTTCATTAGCCTCCTTATATTTGTCTTTGGTTGCTCCTTGATTCCTTAGAATGTCTCCCTTCTTTTAAAATAAATTATACCAACTTTCAAAATTTGAGAGAAGTCTAAGAGTAAAATAATTATTTAAGTTTTGACATGATTAATGTTTTATTTTTGTATTGTCCTTTTTTATCAGTTGACACGAAACATAAGAAAATAATAATAACAATCAACATAAAAGATTGTTAAAATAATAATTGTCATACCATAATATATTAATATGCACCGCAACTGTTAAAATGATATGGTTTGCTGTCATAGTAGACTAAACCTCTTCTCCTGGCAATTTTAAGGACATGTTGTTCTATATCGACATGGTACATTTAGTATTTTATTCTCTGAATATTTTATAAAGTAATCAAAGCGAAATTTATAAGAGAAGTATCCTCTTATTGATTAAGCTAATCCTTTGAATACTTTGCATTATGTTCTGCATAAAGCATAATTGGAAATTAGCATCTGGAAATGCTCTCTACATCAATGACTGTTGGCCTGGTTCTCTGTAGCTTCTACATTTTCATATCCTCTTATCTACCTCATTGCCTGTCAAAGAATGAATAGACTTATACCTCTAAACAGTTATTCTCTTTTGCTTTATTGATACTTTCAAGTTTCTATTTTGTGTTGATTTCAACTTGTGAGCTTTTATTTAATAAAGTTTGTCTCAATTAATAAAATTGAATTATGTTGAAGTAAAAAGTTTATTTATTTATTTTTATTAATAATTTCTTATTTATAAGTATCCATTAATACATGCTAACATGTGATGAGAGTGAAATGTTTATTGAATTAAGGTGCATATGAAAATGAAAATGGTGGTTTGAATAGGGGTTCCCATTCCATCATTGATTTACTTGAATTGATGGTGGAGTTTTCAATCTTGTGGCACTTTTTTTATTAGGTTGATTGAGCATCTATGTATCATGCATGCTTTATTATTATTTTTCATTGAAACTTCTGTCTTAATGTAAATTGACACATTTTGCAATTATTAACTAATTTAGCTATTATATTTGTTCTAACATTACGGTTGATAAACAACTAATGTTTATATATTATCTGATATGTAAAATTTTTATTAATTGATTTTGGTACAGATATGGACCCTGTGAAAAGACAGATTCTGCTTCTTGTATTCATGTTTTGGTTGAATGTCGTGAATTTCTGTTGGAAATATTATTTTGCAATGTCTTGTAGGGGCGGGTAACTAGTAATAAGTCATTCACTTTAAACTTTCATGCCAAGAGAGCACATCTTCGGTATTTGGTATATAGTAGTGATAGTAATTGTTTTAACCAACTTAGGATGTACAGAGTAACATTTGATCGGCTATGTTCTATGTTGGATTCTATACGGGGTTTAAAACCTACTAAACATATGTTAGTCGATGAGCAAGTAGCAATGTTTCTACACATTCTTGCTCATCAAGTCAAGAATAGGGTAATCCAATTTCAATTTGGTCGATCGGGAGAAATGATTAATAGATATTTTAAATTAGTGTTGAACGCTATGATGCGTGTGCAAGGGGAGTTATTCAAAACACCTGAACCGATTCCTGATGATTCAGTGGATGATAAATGGAAATGGTTCAAGGTAAATAATTATATTGACTAATTTATTGGACCATAACCTACATACTATTAAATAATATTAACTCTATTTTTTTTTGTCTAGAATTGTCTCGGTGCTCTAAATGATAAGAGTGCCACTAAAAGATCAAGCTAGATATCGTAATAGAAAAGGAGATATCACAACTAATGTATTAGGAGTGTGCTCTCGAGAAGGACAATTTAGTGGATGATAAATGGAAATGGTTCAAGGTAAATAATTATATTGACTAATTTATTGGACCATAACCTACATACTATTAAATAATATTAACTCTATTTTTTTTGTCTAGAATTGTCTCGGTGCTCTAAATGATAAGAGTGCCACTAAAAGATCAAGTTAGATATCGTAATAGAAAAAGAGATATCACAACTAATGTATTAGGAGTGTGCTCTCGAGAAGGACAATTTATATATGTATTGCCAGGATGGGAAGGGTCGTCAGCTGATGGCAGGGTATTACGTGATGCAATTAGTAGAAGAAATGGGCTGAAAATACCACAAGGTGAGAGAATATGTTCTGCTTTTAATTCGATCATATGTTCATGTAAATATATATTTATATAACACTTTTTGTACAAACATTTGACTTAATAATATCAATATGTATATTATAGGTTGTTGCTATTTGGTTGATGCTGGGTATACCAATTGTGAGGGTTTTTTAGCACCCTATAGAGGACAAAGATACCACTTGAACGAGTGGAAAGATGGTCACCAACCTACAACCACACGTGAGTGCTTCAATATGAGACATTCATCTGCACGTAATGTAATTGAGAGGTGTTTTGGACTGTTGAAGTTAAGGTGGGCAATTCTTAGAAGTCCTTCCTAGTATCCTGTTAGGACACATAATCGTGTCATCATTGATTGTTACCTACTTCATAATCTTATTAGGCAGGAGAATACACTGGACCCATTAGAAGATCAATTGGATGACACTCAACCTGGCACACAAAATTTAGAGAACATTCCACTATTAACAATGGAGACAATACATGCTTGGAGCAATTGGCGAGATAATTTGGCTAATCAAATGTTTAATGAGTTTAGGGAGAATAGATGAATGATGTTGTATATTTTTATGTGTATTCTGACATTTGAATGAAAATTTATGTGCTACATTTTTATTAATTTTTACATTACTTCAATGTGATTGTATTTTAACACTGAATTTAATATTGATTTTATGGTTTGTTTTTCTTTAAAATTGGAGTATAACTATGGATGACATTTGTTTTAATATTTACACTTTTATAAATGATGGATATTTTGCAAGCATATTTATGACACTGGTTAAGCTTTTGTTTTAGCAATAGCCTTGTACAATGTCACAATATTCAGACGACAGTTCTCAAAGTGCAAAACATGTATGGACAATGGATGAGGATAAGTTACTCGTCCAATGTCTTGTTCAATTGAAGGTTGAGCAGAAGTATATGGCTGATAATGGGTTTAAGCCTGGGTATTTACAAGCCTTGGAAAGTATGTTACAGGAGAGGTGTCCTGGCTGGAGTCTTAAAGGGATACCTCATATACAATCAAGATTAAAAACACTGAAAACCAGCTGGAGTATCGTATTTGATATGGTATATGGCACAAATATAAGTGGATTTGGATATGATAACGATACCCATTGTGTCACAGCAGATAAAACAGTATAGGATACATATATCCAGGTAAATGATGTTATTAAAGTTATGCTATATCAAATTTTACATATTTATATTTTATTCTGATATGTTTATATTTTAATATTTAAAGACTGTTGACTGTTTCAGTTTATGTTTTTTTGTTTTCTTCAGACACACAAGAAGGCTACACCTTTTAGAAACAAGCCTTTCCATCACTTTGAGGATCTATGCATCGTTTGGGGAAAGGATTGTGCAACTTGTAAAGATGCTCAATCTGCATGTGACGTCATTGAGGAGATGGTCGTTGAAAATGAGGGTGCCGAACTTGAAGACTTGGAGGACACGAATATGTTCCAGGATCCTTTAGCAGAGATGGCATGTTCTGAAGCTCCTAGCAACCCTGCAAATGAGGCAAGTTCAGGCTCAAAGAAAAGGCGCAGACAACATGAGGACCCGGACCCTTTTATTCAATCATTTCAATTAGCAACAGACAAATTTGTTAGAAGTGTGGAGAGGGTGTCTGTTGATGCTGAGCTGAATGCAAGAAGAGAGAGTCTCTATTCAGAGTTGGAAAAAGTCGGAGACTTGACCAGACAAGAGCGTCGTATGGCTCATATTACTATATCACAAAATGATCACTTACTGGTTGGATTTCTATCCATACCAGACGAGGAGAAAGCATAATGGATCCGCGACATAATCCGCTGATGATATTTGTTACATGTGATTGTTAATTATGTTATCTTTGTGCTTAATTATTTCTGCTGTTTACTAGTTGTTCAACTTTTTTATTTGGCTATTTTGGTGTTGTTTATAGATGAAGGGACAAATTGTTTGTAAATTATGTTATTTTCTCGTGTTAAAATAGACGTAGTAAGTTATGTTATATTAAATCAGCAAATTGTCTACCATATCTATTTTTTTTATATGAATAATATTTATTTACAATTCATACAAAAGGATTTAAAAATTATAATAATTTTTTTGTGCTATCATGTATAATAAAAATTTATTTATTTTTTAAAAATCAAAATATTTTTCATTAAATAGGTAACATAAGTATTTTTTTTAAAAAAGTAATAAATAAATCATAAAAAATTTGTACAGAATTTTTTGTGATTCGTTGAAGTGTTGTCTGTAAAGAGATTCACAAATAATAAATAATTAAAAACACAATCCTCAAAGTATTTAAAAATAAAAATAAAATAAAATAAACAATTTCGTATTATTCTTTTTACAAATTACAAACTATTTATTATTGATAAATAAAATAAAAAATAATATTTAAATTATTTCTCAATTTTAATAATATTTTTTTAAAAATATTATTAATTATTTTTGGATTTATATTATTTTTAAATAATTTTTAAAAATTAAATAATATTATTTTACTATTTTTATACTTCAAGGGTATTTCTGTCTTTTTGTCAGCTTTCCATTCCATTCTATTCTATTCCATTCCCAATTCTTCTTTCCATTCATTTTCATTCCTTTCTTTGCCACCAACCAAACGAGCTCTCAGTCTCTCTCTCACACTCTCACTTTCCCCATGGAGCCCTAGCACAGTTGCACAATCCACACCTCCACGGTGCAGACTGTAAAGTTAGAGTGCAGATGTTCTTCGGTTCTTCCTCATCTCTAGTTGTCAACAACAATACAGCCTTAACCTTCCTCATCTCCCATAGCCAACAGCCAGTAGCAGAGCACGGTATGTTTGTTGCTTTGCTTTTTTAGAGCAAGGATGGAATTACTTCTTCGATTTTTTCTTACTGTGCATGGTTCCTTGAGTCAAAGTTGGTGTTGTTGGGGATAGAGCTCATGGTTTTTTATATGAGTTCGGAGTGGAAAATATGGGAGGCAAACGAAGAAGGTGAGAAGAAGAAGAAATAAAAAAACAAAAAAAAGAAGAAGAAAAAAGCAAGAAAAAGAAAGTGGCAGTGGACTAAAGAAAATCGAGTGTCCGGTGACAATGATGATGGAGATGTGGCTCTGGAGGTGGGGTTGAAGGAAAAGAGAGAGAGAGAGAGAAACACAGTTATTGCAATTTGTTTACAAATTGGAAAGGCTTCGGGGGAGGTTTAAGAATGTCAAGTAGCTAAGTTCTATTAGTAAACTATGTCTAAATTCAACTTGACCGTCCAATTAATCAGTTATTTTAATTTCACTATCCTATTTTTTTTGTTGCAAATTATTGGGTGAAGGTTCGAGTGACCAATAACCCAACCATGGCTATGTTTGGAAAAAATAGCTAATAATATAGTTGAAAACTTAAAAGCTAATTTTTAGCTGAAAGCTGAAAGCTGTTAAGTTAATTTATTGAATTATAAGTATTTGGTAAAATATCAATTGAATTAGCTGATAAATGTAAAATAACATAAAATGATATATTTATATAAAATTTATCATTTTTTGTTAGTAATTACACTTCATTATGTAATCTCAAAAAATACAAAATAAACATATTATATAGTGCCCCACAATAAATTAATAATATTATTGCGAATCTCTTTTATCTTAATAGATGTCTCTAAATTTTTATTTTTTGTGTCACTATTAATAATATTTGGAAGTTCATCATAGAGTATATAATTTGGATATTGTTTGAACATAGTAAAAACATTGTCATCTTGTGAGTAGGATAATATTGAAATTTGAATAAAATAATAAGGATAAAAAAAGAATAAAATTATAAAAGCTATCAACTAAAAGCTATACGCTACTTGAAGTAGCGTATGATAAAAAGTTATAAATTACTCAAATAAGCTTGTTTATCAAACACCTCTAATTTAGTCAAACAAGTTTATAAGCTAGTCAAATACGCTATAAGCTAACTTATTTGACTTGCCAAACATACTCCATAACATGTTGAATCCAATTGAATTTAAACCAATCAAATCATTCGAATGCACGGCTAGTTTCGATTTTGTTTTTTGTAACTTGACCTCTAGAGAGTAGAGTTAAATTTAGAGTTCAACTCGATAAAATTCAACCTGATAACTCCTATCTCCTAGTGATTGGGTTATTTATGAAACCAAATATGTGGGGTGTTTTTAGATATGTAGTGTGACAAGTTTGAATATTAATGTTTTGAAATTTTAAAGGCTAAAAAGTGTATATGGATAAATATAATTTTTTTTCCTCTAACTTTACATAAATTTTCATAATTGTCTCTTATCTTTTATTAGTATCATTTTTGTCTTTCATATTTTCAAAATGTCATTAACGTTTTTTAAACATTACTTTCTGAAAATTATTACTGAAGTTTTTTTATAATGAAAATATCGTACGAGGATGGAGTTCGAATCTAAATGTATTAAGACTATTAACAAATATAGTTAAGAAAGTGTTACTTGAGTCAAAACTATTTAACAACAGAATATTTTACACAAAAAATAACATATCAGATAATTTGATTAATGATTCTCATGTAATAAAGTCTCAACAAGAAATATTACCAACATTTTAAAAATAATAAACGAAGTTGATTAGCAGTTATGCACTTGGGTTGGATGCCTAATTACATTCGGATAGGTCATCCGTAGATTAGGGCTGTGTCTCCCTTGTCTGACAATTGGAACGTGAACCAAAAGCATTAATAATGATTCATGAAATATAGTTTTTTTTTTATGTTTCATAACCCAAGAGTAAAAATAAAAAATAAAGCTAGTCGCCGCAATTGATACTCTTCACATATGAATTATAATCAAAACGGATTGTCCTGAAGCCAACCTTCAGTGTCTATGAAACTCATGCTTGCCATCTGTTCAACCGTTCGTAAATCCAGCTTCCTTGTCCAACTCACTCGCTGGGAAGTGTCAGACCCAGGTCCAAAACAGCCATACTCAGCAAATATTATGTGATTCCTGCAAGATTTTAATATCAAAGCATGCATATTTGGGCAAATGTTATTTTGTTACTGCAAATTTTAAAAGCCCACCAAGACAACGAAAGAATAAAAAGAGGAAAAAAAAGTATTTGGGCGTCCATGTAAATCTTATAATAGTCGTTGAATTGCAGGAAATTATTTTACTCATGATTTATTGTTGTGGTACCAAACTTAAGTCTAACTATTATATTAAAATTTGATAGTTACCCAATGTAGGACATAATATTGCATATCCCTTTGAAAGCCAATGCTCACGACAGTCTACAGTGTTTTTCATCAAGTAGCCCTTTTCAAGTGGCTCTTTCTCAGGGTCACAGGTCACACATTCCATGTCGGTTAACTCTCAATAAAAACACAAATTGATACAATTTAAATCATGAGTAGATTACATTTTAAAAGGCTAGTTTATTTGGTAAAAAGTCATGACTTGAGTACTATTTTAAGTCTTAATAGTTACCAACGTGGACATATCATTCTTTATGTGGAATATCTAAATCTAGGTACATGGTTTGTCTACCAAGATTAGTTTTTTCATAGCCTAGGTGCATGGCCGGTTGAAGTGTGAATTGCTCGTAAACCAACCTTCATCCTATTTTCAAGCAGCAGCCTTAAACAAACTATATGAACAGAAGCATTTAGTAATTGTTCAAGATAAACCTTCCTCAACCAAGATTATCCCATACACCAAAACACAAACCCAATATCCTTCCTTTAATCCCACCTATACCAAACCACTACGAGTTATATATAACCCAAAACCTTACAAACAAATGTTCAATAGCCCAACAAACCCAAATAATCAAACCAGTAAAAGTGCAGGATGAAGTTAAGGGAAAAAAACCAAGAGTCTTTACTATTGTGAAGATAAAATCCACCCTGGCCATAAATGTAAAAACCAATGTTCTCTATTATTGGGAGGGGAAGAAATTGAAGAATTATTGATTGAACATGGGGTGGAAGAAGGTAACTTGCTCATGTAGAAAGGTGAAGGGGATAATGACCTTTTATGTTCAGAAATAAGTATGCATGATTTGGCAGGGCATATAAACTCGAGAACAGTAAGGTTGACTGGAAAATGTCATTATATGCATGTGAATGTGTTAATTGAGGGGGAGCACTCAAGATTTTTTGAAATATAAAATGGTTAAGAAATTAGGTTGGGTATCATAACCAATATCATAATTCAGAGTTATGATTGGAAGTGGATAGTTAATGAGGTGCAATAGCAAGTGCAACCGACTTGGAGATACAAGAGTAGTCATTTGCGATGGGTTTCTTTTTTTCTTTTCTTTCTTTTTTGCGTTGGACGTTGATGGGTTGGACAAGGTTTTAGGGGTACAGTGGATAGAGACATTAGGTCCTGTACTAATTGATTTTAAGGAACTAAAATTGCAGTTTGATTGGCAGGGTAGTAGAGTTAATTTGAAAGGCGAGTCGAAGCTAAATATGGATCCAGTAACAGTAAAAAGTTAGAAAAGATGCTGCAATTGGAGTCAGGAGCTTCTTTGTGCCATTTGGAGGATTTCATTGCTAATGGGGAGGACCTAGCAGCATTCCAACTGCTATTGGAAGATTTTTTTGAGGCTTTTAATCATACTAAATTGCCCCTAAACAGGGCAATTAATCAGTGTTAACACGGGTGCCACCTATGAATGTCAAACCCTACAGGTACCCTCACTTTCAAAAAGCTGAAATTGAAAATTAGTTCCAGAAATGCTTCAATTAGGGATTATAAGGGATATTCAAAGTCCTTTTTCATCTCATACATTGTTAATTAAAAAGAAAGATCGGTCTTGTAAATTTTGCTTTGATTATAGAACATTAAATAACGTTACTATTAAAGGTAAAATATCTATTCCTACAGTTGATGAACTATTAGATGAATTTAATAGTGCTTGCATTTTTTCTCTAATATTGACTTGAGGGCAGATTATCATTAAACCGGAATGAGGAAAGAGGATATTGAAAAGACTACTTTTGGAACTCATTTCGGGTTGTATGAGTTTTTATTCATGCCATTTAGCTTCACCAATGGTCCTACTACATTCCCAGCTTAAATGAATGAAGTTTTCGAATGGAATCTACAGTTATTAGGTAGAATAAATGGAGAATAAAAGGCAATTTTGGGTTGTTATTATGTAAGAACACATGGAATAATATAATAGGAGTGGTTAATTAGAATTTTAGTTCTAAATAGAGGGAGAGAGTAGTGGAGCAAAGCATGGAAAATTTTATGGGAACTAGGTATTAAGAGGATTCTAGCCCTTTCAAGTGCTAGAGGTCATTTTATTGTAATTTTTTCTATATTTTTAATTTAATTTCAGCATTTTATTATTGTTTTTTTAGTATAATCCCTTATGGAGATCTATATCTCCATCAAATGGTATCAGAGCGGTGACAATTTCGATTAGCATGCCAGTTAGTAGTAAAATGACAGAGGCTACAGAGATGGAAGCAAGAATGGAAGAGAGAGTAGGTAAATTGGAGAAGGATGTGAAGGAAGCAAAGGATCAGCTAGTTGAAATAAGGGACATAATAGCTGATATCCAGGAACAAAGAGAACAAAGAGAAGGCCGAAGGAGTGGGGAAAAAAATTTAGTTGGCACCAAAGATTTTGGAGCATCATTTTCCAGAATTTCGGATCCTTCTGAACCTGCGAAGACACCCACCATTGTTAGTCTACCCAGGGGATACAAGGAAGAAAATAAAACTGAAAAATCGCCATCACTATCTCCTATAAAGAGCAATGAGTATTCCCGAAGATTGACCCAGGTGGAGGTTACAAAGAGGAAAGAACAAGGGCTTCGTTGGTACTGCAATGGGAAAAATAATTCTGCCTATCACTGTCAGATTTTACTAATGGCCAAAGAAATAGATGATGCTGGGAGGTCCTGAGTATGGACATACAACTCAACAATGATTAAAGAAGGATCTCATCTACATGTAACTGAGGCAAGGGAAACCAAAGATGGCAAGCTCCAATATAGAAGTGAGAGACATGCAAAACCAGAAACAGAGGCTAAGAAGAAGATGGAATCCGAAATAGTGGTTGATGCAGGGAAAAGAGGGAAAGTGGAATACAAGGACTTGAAGCTGGAAACAGAGGGTAGGGGCATTTGCGATGGAAAGAAAATGAACTTGGAGAAATTTGACACTACTAGTAAGTTAGACAAAGGTGTTCTCATAAATAGATTGGAAGAAAAAGATGCAAAGGGAGATGCATGTCTTGAAGAAGACAATCGAGATGAGGAATAAAAAGAAAATGCTGGGAAAGAAAGGAGACTTTCTGAAGCTTGCTTGGGGGAACGTCCTGTAAAGCTAAAATACTTGAAGACGTCGTTCAAAAAAGCAGAAGGTGGGTTGAGAAGGAATGCAGAAACATCACGACTCTTTCTACTGTTTCTACTTTAAATGACAACGCTCACAAGGAGGCAGAAACAAGCCAGTTACAGTGGCAATAATTAGGTGGGTAAGGCTGGGCATGAGCTACTAATGGTGGTAGAAACAGAAACGGAGGTACAATTTGGAGTGGACAGAGAGTAGAAGATAGGAAATGAAAAGAGGGAACTAGAAGTAGAGATAATTAAAGATGACATAAAGGCTGAAACGGGGAAGGAGCTACAACTTGCTGAGGAACTAGACGATTTAGAGGAAGACTCGAAAAAGATGAAAAAAGAGGACACGCATGTATGGTTTGATATGGTTGCTACAACAAAGAACATGGATGAAGGGAAGGTGACGTTGTACAAAGGGAGAGAGGTGTACGTTGCAACTGAGACCCATTTTGGGGAGCATGCAATAGCGAAGGAATGTCAGAAGAGCCCATTCAGTAAAGATAAGGATGCATCACCTCCAATAAGTGAGGGCGACAGTGATCAAGGAGGACACCATAGGGGGATAGCAAAAATTTTTTCAGTTGGGTTACAGAACAACATAGAAGTAGAAGTAAGGAAATAGGTAGAAGGGGAAGGAGGAGATGGTGACTTGGAGAGAGAAACCACAAGTAGGAGCAGTGACGAGGAGGTGCAAAAGGAGAAGATGGATGCAACAAATGTGGATGAGCGTACACTACCAAGAACAAACTTGGAGAAGCGAATAACAATTGGGGTGTGTTGGAGGTTGCCCAAAGAAGAATAGTCAGAGAGTGATCACATACAAAATTATTTATATTTACTCAAGATTTGATTTAGACTTTTAGAAACGAAGAGACGCAATGGGCTGAAGCAAAAGGAAGCCTTTGAAATTTTTTTCATTATACTGGGCTTAATGTAAATCATGGGCTTCTTGAAAAATTCACTAAGACCTTATGGAGTTGGAGGTTGGGCCACATTAGTGAAGTCTAGATGAATATGGACCAGGTGCACATAAGATATTTGAAAGAAGTTACAGTTCGGCCCAAAGTGTTTAGACCTCAAATAGTTATCCCTAATTGGATCCATACCATTAAAAAAGAAGAAACAAATTTGGATCAAGCAAAAGCAATCCCTGGATATTTTATTAATTCACTTGAGCCCAATTTGAATTATGAACTAGTGGAAAATGGTGGGCTGAACCAAAGCTTTACAAGCAGCAATAGAATTGAAGTTTTATTGGCTGAAAAAGGGAAAAGAGGATGAAGATCAAGAGAAAAGAAAGAAGAAACAACTTCATGGGAAGATGCCACCTATCCTTACCTCCACGACTCACCTTGAGGGCAAGGTGAAAATTCAAGGGCAAAATAATGATGGAACCCACAGTTATTAGACAAAATAAAGGGAGAATAAAGGGCAATTTTGAGTTGTTATTAAGTAAGGACACATGGCATAATATAATAGGAGTGGTTAGTTAGGATTTTAGTTATAAATAAAGGGAGAAAGTAGTGGGGCAAAGCATGAAAAATCTTTTGAGAATTGGGTATTAGGAGGATTCTAAACCCTTCAAGTGTTAGAGGTCACTTTATTGTAATTTATTCTATATTTTTAGTTTAATTTCAGCATTTTATTCCTGTTTTCTTAGTATAATCCCTGATGGAGATCTAGATCTCCATCATTTTTAGACCATATTTAAGAAGATTTGTGACAATTTTTTTATGACATATTGGTGTATAGCAAGATAATGGAGGACAATGTTCAAAATTTTACGAAGAAATTAGATGTACTTCAGAATGATTACTTGTATTCAAAGAGAAGATGGACCAATTAATACTTGGGGTATGTGGTAATAGTAGAGGCTGTGAATGTAGACCAATAGAAAATTCAAGCAATGATAGAGTGGCCTAATAATCCAAAGTCATTAAACGAGCTTAAAGGATTTTTTTTGTGATTAATTGGCTATTAAAGGAAATTTATTAAAGAATATGCTTGAATAGCTCATTGTTTGACAGAATAGTTGAAAATTAATGCATTCAAATGGAAGAGTACTGTTCAAGTAAACCTTTGAGACTTTGAAAGTTAAAATGTGTCAAACCCTAGTTTTGGCATTGCCAAATTTTGATTGGCAATTTGAAGTGGAAAGATGCTTCTGGTTTTGCAGTAGGAGCGGTTCTTTCTCAAAAAGGAGACCCTATAGCCTACTTCAATAAGAAACTTAGCTCCAGGTTGGCAGCTTCTGCCTATGTAAGGGAGCATTATGCTATTGCACAGGCAGTGCATAAGTGGAGAAATTATCTCCTTGGCCACAAGTTTATCATTGTTATTGACCATAGTCCATAAAAGTCTAAAGGACTTAATGTCCCAAACCATACTGACACCTGAGCAGCATCATTATTTGAGAATGTTACTTGGGTTTGACTATTTGATAACTTGTAGGCCAAGAAAACAGAATTAAGCAACTGATACATTATCCAAAAGAGCATATTTTTCTCCTTGCAATGAGGGCCAATATTTTACTCTTTCTACTGTCCATTTGTCTCATCTTGACAGGGTTACAAAATGCCTTGACTCAGGATGAGGAAAGGAGAGCTATTGTGTAATAACAGGCAGAGGGCAAGCGACTTTCAGATTATAAGTTGCAAGGAGGTTTCTTGTATTATAAGCAGAAATTGACGGTTCCTAATGATTTGGACCTTCAACAAAAGCTTATTATAAAAACGAAAGGTACAACTATGGCAGGGCATGGTAGAGTTCTTAAGAATATCGCCAGGTTATCAGAGAATTTCTATTGACCCAACATGAGAAGAGATGTTACAGAATTTATAAGGGCTTGTGTTACTTGTTAGAAAACTACTTACATGCCAGCTAAACCCATGGGTTTTCTCCAACCACTGCCTATTCCTAAAGCAGTTTGGATTGATATTACTAAGGATTTCATCACCAATTTACCCAAGTTTTCTGGTCATACATGGTTGTAGATAGGCAAACAGAGTATGCCATTTTGGTCTTCTAGCTACTCCTTATTCAGTTACTTCTGTTGCCAGACTATTCTTGCAAATCGTAGTTAGATTACATGGATTTCTAGATTCCTTAGTATATGACAGAGACATGGTATTTCTTAGCCAGTTTTGGAAGCAACTGCGTCAATTAGTGGCACTGCCCTTGAGTTTTCTATAGCTTATCTTCCTCAGAGTGATGGTCAAACTGAAGTGATGAATATATGTAGAGACCAGTACCTGTGGTCTTCTGTGGCTTCACAACTGTCCATGGCATTCTTACTTGTTATGGGGTGAATTCTATTACAATACTTCTTTTCACTCTATTATTGGTATGACCCCATTTCAGGTTCTTTTGGTAGTTCACCTACTTTAATTCCTAGATACTCAACGGTTCAGTCTATGGTGGAAGCAGTGGACGCAGAACTGTTAGACAGCAACAAGCTTTGTAACAAGAAAGCTTACAAATTTCTCAAAAAAGGATGAAAATCCAAGCTGGCAACCACAGAAGAGCTGAGTCTTTTGCCATTGGTGATTGGGTTTGGTTGCAACCACTGAAGTGCGGACAACAGCTTGTAGCAAATAGGGTGAATCACAAATTGGTTTATAAGTATGTTGGCCCTTTTCTATAGCTCGAACAGGGACAGTTGAGAACCCCATCAGTTTATTGAAGAGATTTGTTGGGAATCTCAATGATATTAAAGCTTCTGCATTACTAGACAATCAAAATGCAGCACTTCCTGTACCTAAAGCCATTTTGGGTACTAGGAAAACTACAGTGCAAGGGTTTTAGCATAAACATATCTTGGTTGGTTGGTCGGGATGTGGGGATTATGGCCTCAGGATCCTGATCCTATTTGGGAAGACTTAATAGACATTTATGAAACATTTTCCTACTCACAAACCTCGAGGACAAGGTAGTTTTCGATGGAGGGGTAATTGTTGCAGAAGAAGGAGAGGATTTAAGTTACCAAGTACAGAAAATGAGAATATAAGGAGCTCAAGAGGAAAGAAGCAGCTCGCTTGAACTAAGGATTTTATTTTGACTTAAACAGTAAGCCTAAACTGTAACAGAATAGCTTATCGTGGACTTAATGAAGGGCCTTGTCATATAAAAGGCAGTGGTCATAAGACAAGCTTAGCTGAGTTTTGTAATTTTTACATTAAAATGTTATTTACAACTAAATTATTATTATCAAATTAAACAAACAAACGGGTGTGTTTAAATTTTGAAACAAAATTCAGTTTTCATTGTTCATTTTTATTTTTAAAATCAAATTGACATCCATAAATGTTACTTGATTTTTTAAGTTTAATCTTCAATAATTATGAGATTATTTTAACTTTTATTAAAATTTATGATAGAATTTTTTAAAATAATGTCACTAATCAGTTTTTAGAAATATTGAAAGCGTCTTTTAAAAATTTTCTGTTTTCACTCTATATCAAAATTTAAAAAAAAAAACAATTTTTATTTAATTCTATCAAATGCATTTTTAGTCATCTTTTTAATTTTTAATAAAAATGAAATCAAGAATCATGTAAACCAAACATGCCTTAATTTGTAATTCTTGAATATCTTTTAAATTTAGACCCTCTTGTATGACATTACTGTCATGTAAAAAAAAAGAGATAAATAAAAAATAATTAAATATAAAAAAAAAACCCTTTTTGTTTATCTCTGTTTGATAATTTCAGTTAGAGAATTCTGATTCATATTTTCGTGCGTTGATAATTGAGCATGAATGTGTTTCCATAACTACCATGCTTTTAGAGAAAATGAGACTATAAGAAGAGGCAACTTACTCATGGCCAACGAAACCCCATGGCTCCCAACCCTTAGGTTGTACGATATTGGACATATTGCTTTTGTAGAAAAGAACTCTGGCGTAACCTCTCCAAGGCCTTCCCAGGTAAGTCGAACCATTTCCGAAGACATTACATTCCTTAAACACAAACCCATTTGCATCATTTGGATTTGTTCTCCCCTGTGCTGTGATGAAACCAGGAAGGCCTGCCTCTAGAGCCGCCCCAATTACTGATATGGAACATCTCTACAAAAATAGTTAATTAAATAAATTATTGAATAAAATTAAATTGAATTGATATATATAATATATTTTAAAAAAAATTATGTTATTTAGTCTGGACTAGACTTAAATCTATTTTCAAATAAAAGTTCCAAGTCTATTCCAAATTTTATTCAGGCCCCAAAAAAATTCAAATTTTATTTTGAAATTCATATCTCTTTTTTGTCTTTTTTTTTTTCTGTTTTTGTAGACTGGATATACTTCTCAACCTAAAATGAGATCTAAGCCAAGCATACATCTATTAGTTTTTACTAAAAGGTATGGTGTTTAAAGACATTTATTTGATTGCAAAACCCAAGGGGGCAATTAATTTTTTTTTTTTTTGAGTATAATTTATCAAGAGTTTTTTCAGATCTTTGAGTACAAAAGGTTCTAATTATCACCAAAATGACAATTTCTAGAATTTAAATTTTTATCATATTTTAAATTTTAAAGAGTTACTTACACTGCTATCAATCAATTTTAGCTACCTAATGGACAATTATAAGCAACAACAAAAGTACAGGAACTACGTATGTACCTCAAATATAGATTGGCCGGCGCCAAAAATAAAATCAACGGCACCTTGTATGGTACAAAGCTTGTAGTAATGTCTTCCTTGATCGTCCCATAAAGTATCTTGTAAACCAAAGAAACCAACTCGAAAGAAGTGAGACTTGTCACCCATTATCATTGCTGCTACTGCTGGTCTCCTGGGGTTACTATTAACTGGATTATTGTAAGAATTCTGTTTCGGAATGAGGAAGAACATTTAGGATTTTACATTACAAAGGGAAAATTTTCTAATTTCAGATTTCCAATGCAATTTTAAAATCTAGTAATCGTACTTTTTTATTAGGTAGATTAGGAAAACTTAGAATTCCAAGTTTCTCTGTAATATTAATACTATTTATATTTGTAATGAAAATTTTAATTAATACTTTTTTTAACATAAATTATATTTCTCAAATTTATCTATCTTTATTAATAATTTTCAATAAAATACTAAAATATTAAATTTCATAATTTTTAAATTTTGTTTCAGGTTTTAAATGGATTTATAATTATAATCAAATATGGTATTATCGAGTGATAAAAATGAGTGTACATTCACCTCATTTGAAATTTAAAAAACTTACGTGGACATTTTAATTTCAAATTGAAACAAGAATTTTTTTTAAAAAAAATTATAAAATTTATACTCACACTCGTTAAAATTAAAAAATAATTTCACTAATTTTTTCATATTAATTTTTATAAACATTAATTTAATATTTTGACCATTTGTATTATAATGAGTTAAATTATTTATGACAAATTATGATTTTTTGGAAACAATGCATAAAATATAAATTTTATTGACAATTTTGTGATTGAAAGAAAAGTTTTCATATAAATTAAAATAAAATAAAAACTATAAATATAATTTTGAAAGGAGATGAATACAATTTTCCCAAAATATGATAATAAAATGTGTGTATTTGTGTATGTGCGCGTGTGTCTATATATATAGAAAATATATATATAGAAAAGGAATATAAGAAAATCGTGTACAGAGTTATAGAGTTGTCAATTTCAACATAACTGGTATTTGTGTAGAAATTATCAGTATAGTCCATCATTTAGCCTAACTACTCTACTTAGATGGTATTATTTCCAATTGGTTTATATTAACACCATGAGTTTAGGGATGAGAAATTGAATGGGAAAGAGACCAAATTAAGAGTGATGAGTGGTGGGTCACACCCTGCACCAAACCGTAGTATTATTATTTGATTTGAAAATCATTCTCAGAGAAAAAAAAAGAATCCTCATATATGGAGCATGCTTAAACATTACGAAAAACAACACGTGAAAGAGGAACTTGTGATTTTACGAAAAACAAAAAAGGTACTGCACATATACGGGAAGATCAACCTCGGTACTTCAAATAAAACTAGTTATATGCTGAAAGTGTGAACATATTTGTATGAAGCCAAAAAAATTGAACAGCAAGAGAAAGATTCTCACCCTAAAGCTCATGCATTTGACGACAACATTGTCAGCCATGGATGTGAATGTAGGACTCTGCGTGATTGAATCATGGTCATCCCAAACAACTTGAGTTTTCCTCTTGCCCTCTCCTTTTAGTATGATATAAGGCTTGTCGTAAGGAATCTTCACCTTTTCCCTACAAAGGAAAAAAAATGTCTCTTCAGTCGTTCAGATTTGTGATTTTATGGCACAAATTAGTGCGTGGTTTTATGATTCAATTTTACCTGTAGGTGCCTGCCTTCACTTTGATGGAAACCCAAAACCTGTTGTTAGAAGGCACCGAATCAATGGCGGATTGTATGGTGGAGAAGTTTCCGTTCCCAGCATGGTCGACAATGATTTCCCAATAAGGGACCAGGTTATCTCCCACTCTTTTATAAAGCTGTGCATTTGCTAGTTCTAATCCCAAACCCAGCAGGAGATAGAGGCATGCAAAGCGATAACAATGAGAAAACATGATGTTCAAAGAGAAACAGGAAATTTTTGGGGAATTGAAAAATTCAGTTCTTGCGGATTGCATCAACAAGCAAAACTCTCACAACTGAAGAAGGCACAAACTATTTTCAATCAAATGAAATCAGCTTATAGGTGAATTTGTATTTAAAGAGGAAATTTCATTGGTTTAAGAAGGAAAATGAGGAGGGTCAAAGTTTTATGAAAGGAAAATTCTTTCCTATAATGATGTCAATTCTGTAATCAAGGGGATCCTAATTTATTCTTAAAAATCTTTCAAATTGTTTCATATGGTGCCACCAAGTGTACTAGAGGAAAATACATAAAGATCAAGAAAGATTTTGCTCCAAATTAAATTTTAGGTGAAGAACCATTAAGTGTTGGATGTAGTGGTATATGAACTATACTCTTAAGAAGAGGACACAAATTTTATTTTAGAACAAATACTTATTGGGTCCTTTTTATCATAACCGAAAGAAATTAGTCTTATTACTAATAGTCTCTAGAGATATCTTGAAAAAACTGAAAAAAAAGAAATATTGGATGAAGATATTTTTATTCATAACCGGACTAAATTTTTACTTTTGCTTTTGTTTGATGGAGAAGTTGTAAATTTCTGCTTTTCCATTTCAACAATTTTGCTTACGATTAAAAGCAATTATGAATATTGACAAAACAAGATAAAAACTTTATAAAAAAAAATTAAAAGAAAGTAGGTCAAAGAAGCTCAAAATCAAATATATTTTATTTCCACCTTCATGGTATTTATGAAAATGCGAAGAATCCCGCTTTTTTCATTTTCTTTATCTGGAGGGAAGAATGTGGAAGAATGTGGCGTAGGCGATCTTCATAAAGCTGACTTTTGGAGCAGGGGAGAAAGCATAATCTCTTAATTTTATAATGAAGAATTGATAATCTGAAATCTCATGTGAATAAAATAAAAACAATGAAGAAGAATACAGATTTAGCTTACCTACGATCACCATCTAACAAATGCATTTCGGCCAACTTCTTTTTAAAAATAAAAATAAAAATCTGTTCATTTAAATCAAAATATTTTTTATTTTTTATTTTTGTTCCATTTGTCCAATACTCAAACTTTCTATTAAATGTTAGAAGAAGCAACAGTTTGAAACTTCTCCATTCAAACATAAGCAAAAATTAACTTTATTACAAATAAAAATACTCTCTTTTAAAGTTAAATATTATAAACCTATCCAACTGTAATTTTTTTTTTTAAAAAAAACTCTTTTCATTTTCCCTCTCTCTTGATCTTTTCTCTCCCTTCTCATGACCACAACTACCATTTGTGCCATCGTGGATATAATTCTGGAAAGTTTATTTTGAAAAGTAAATTTTTTTTTCATTTTTAATAAAAGAAAGTAACAAACAAACAAAATTCATAGAAAAATATTTTTTTTAAAATTACAATAGTCCTCTTTTTTGTTATAAATAAATGTGTTGGGTAAATAAAAATAATAATATATTATTACAAAAATAAAATAGAAAAAATTAATATTTCTTACAATATAATTTTTAATTAAACATGTTTTTTAGTAATTTGACAGTAAAATGTAGTTTTTTTAGATTAGTCAAACACTAATAACATAAATAAAAATATTTATAAGATAATTTGGCTCAATACTACTTACTTTTTGTCATAACAATTTTTTGAAAACTCTATTTAAAAAAATTAAAAGATAGGGGAAGAAACCAAAAAAAATAAAATTGACCTAACGTTCAAAGACTTTAGTCAAAATAATCATGAAATACTTTTAAGAAACATTTGTTTTAACATTAAGGCACATCAATGATGTGGTTTCTCATACAAGTCTTTTGACAAAAAATATAACATTTTATATTTTTTTAAGAAAATTCTTTATAGGTCAAAAAATAATAAATATCTAAAATTTCTTCGATTCATATTAAAATTCTAACAAAAATCTTTACAAAGAAAACATTTTTATTGAAAATGCTTCTTAATTTAAAAATATCTCTATTATATTACAACAGTTCTCGAAAAGTCACAGTTTTCTGGTTGAGGCTTGCATAAGCTTCAATATATTTGATTTCTATTGTGGAAGAACGACAAAAGTTAGGTAATCTCCGAATATATATTTGATCAATTTGGAAAAAAAAAAAATCGAATGCCGGTATTGCAGATGAAGATTTGACTTGGTAACCAACTTTAATTCAATTAATTGCCTAATTTCTACCAGAATGTCCGATGACTAACTCATATAATAAAATATTATGTCAACCGTACGTGGCAAAAATCAATGCCCCAATTACTGTCAGTTCTATGCGCAATTATTTAGGTCCCATTGGAAGAGAAGTCCGAAAGAACTACCGTCACAATTTTTCGTTTTTGGATGTAGAACCGACAGATAAATCAAAGATTTAGCATACAAACCACACCCCCTAAAATTGGAATATGATTCATCCAATTTGTGTAGAACAACGGTACAGATGGCCAGAAAGTGCTGCAATGCGGCATGATTTGAACCTGCTGGACTTCCCAATGTCATATTTCATGGCATATCCAACCACCACAATAAATAGGACTTTTGTGATGCTTTTTTGTGGCGATTAAAAAAGGTTGCCATTAATGGCGTCTTTTGAGACAACAACTATTACTATTTCAACAAGATTCTCCCCTTCGATATAGTTATCAAAACCTACTAACCTAATTCATTCGAGTTGATCCTTTTTTAGTACGAGTCGAGAATTTTAGAATTCAATTCCTATAAACAAATTGGTGTGTTGAGCCATTTAATCTATTAAAAAATAAAAAATATAGTTAAATACTTAAGAATATATAAAAACATATTACAAAAAATAATATCTTAACTGTAACGAATTAGTACTTTCATAGTTATTTTAGAATAATGAAATTGTGGTACAACTTTTAGTTTAAATTTAAAAACGTGTCTTCTTGTTGTTATACAATTATCAAAATTAGTACTTTTTAAATTTTTACAAAGGGCAAAGATAAGAAATGGAAATAATTTATATTAAAAATAAAATAAAATTGATATTTATATTTTCATTATTAATTTAAGTGAATTTATTTTTTATTAAATAATTTAATTGAATTTATTGATAGAAAAAAAATATACTTTTTGTTCTTTAACTTTGGGAGGAGTTTCAATTTCGTCTCAAAACTTTTATTTTTTTTGTAACTTTCATCTTAGATATTCTTAAAATGATGCAATGTTTTTCTAACAATGAGAGCATAGCTAAGGCTAACAAATAAAATATAGACTAATTTTAAATTTTAATTGGATCCATTACGAGAGATTGAGTTAAAAAAAATTAAAAAGCAATTAATAGTTTAAATCTAGAGACCCGAAAAGGAAAAAGATGCACCACTAAAGATTATCCAAGACTGATCCATGAAATTAAAGTCAATCTAAATATAGGCCAAGATTAGCTAATCAAAATATGAACTTAAAGAGAAGGTTAAAAACTGAATATGGACCTAGAGACAAAAAGACTAAAGGCTAAATATAAGCCATATTTTGTGCATTTTTTAGTTATTTATTTTTATTTTTTACTTAGTTTATTAATGATTGCCTTATTCTACTAACAAAAACTAAGTAGTTCAACTAGGATTAGATCACTTAATTTATTAATTATTAAATTTTCTAGTTTGATAAAGATAAAGTTATTTAGTTTGTTTAGGACTTTTGATGTAAATTAGAATAGGCATGAATGATCAATAAATAATCACATTATTACTCATAAAAATTGAGAGTTTTTTTCCTTTAGTTCTTTGAAGAACTATTCGAATTTATCAAAATTGTTCGTGACATTCATCCCTGACTTATCAATCATATCTTTCATGACTGATTATGGCATCTTCATTAAACTAAAGTTCTTGCCTCTATATAAGCATCAAGTTGTGGTTTCATATAAACTTGACTATAGAAGCATTATTGGAGATTTCTTAGATCACAGGTTTTATTAGCTTTTGACAGAGCTTATATATTTGGTATTAGAGCTTAGTTCTAGTCTATGGTTTGCTTATCCTTTAAATTTTTGCTTGTTAATTTCTAGTCCAAATCCTTTCTTCCATTTGTGATCTAGTTGAATCCTGTTAGAATCCTTGTTATTTTCTACTTCCTTCATCTTTATCCAACTTCTAAATTGATATAGAAGAAAAAATAATTTAAACAAAAAAAGAGAAAGACAGATAATTTTGAAAAAAGAAAAAGAAAAAGAGAGAAAATTTGAATTAAAAAAAAGAGCAGAAAAATTGAATTCCAAAAGTGAATTGTTACTGAAAAATTTTAATTATTTTCTTGCCTAGTTTAAAAAGAATCAAAAGAGAAAATTGAATGGAAAAAGGCAAGAGTGGTGAGCATATTGAAAGGTTTTTTAAAAAATTCAAATTTATTGTGTAAAACACAAGAGTTAAGTGAATTAAATTCTGAGTAAAACACAAGAGAAAGTGTTGTGTAGTTTGTTTCTAACTCTGTTTTGTAGCAAACATGTCACACCACAAGGACAAAAACACTTTTGAAGATGTGTCACTAGTAGCAGATTCGAAGTCAACGATGGAAGCCTTAGTGAGTGAGATAAAAAGGGTGTTAAAAGCAGAGATGGAGTAATATCAAGAACTGGTAGACCGAGTAGATAATACTTAGGGAGTAATCAAAAAACACCTTTAATATGCATAGGAGGGAGAGAGTTCAATAAAGGAAAATGAAGGTTAAAGATAAAGATTATTATGGAGATGCTTTTAAGGAAGAAGAGGATCGAGATTTGGTTGTTACTAATAAGAGATGTGGTGGTTGATTTGGAAAGTTGGGAATTGGGAAGACAATAATTTAGATAGTATTAAGATAAAAATTCTAACATTTCAAGACATAAATGACTTAGCCTTGAGTGGGAGAAGAAGGTGCAGTTAATATTTGATTGTTATAATTATTCCAACCCAAAAAAGGTAAAACTTGCAACCATTGAATTTTTGATGATGTAATTGTTTGGTGGGATCAATTGGTGTTAAATAGGAGGAGAAGTGGAAAGCATCCAATAGAAGATGAAAATTGTGATAAGGAGATGGTTTATTTCAAATTACTACTATCGAGAGTTATATAAAAAATTGTAAATTCTTCTTACACAAGGTAATATCAGAGTGTAGAGGATTATTATAAGGACATGGAAATTGTTATGATCGAAGCGAATGTAAAGGAGGACTGAAAGGCTACTATAGCTAGACTTTTGGGTGGTTCGAGCTAGGAAATTACTAATATTATGGAATTGCAACATTATGTGGTGCTAGAGGAAATGATGCACATGCCATCAAAATTAAGTGCCAACTTAAGAGAAGGGGTAGTGCATGTCCAAGTCAAAATCTGAGTCCATCCTCTTGAAAACTGAATCAATGGAAGAAAGAGTAGAGTAAGCCACAGCCAAACCCAAAACTACACAAAAGCAAGACATGGCCACCCATGGAAATCAAGGTAAATCCAACTCTTTTACCATTCAAAATCATGATATTAAGTGTTTTAAAGCTAAATAAGGGTCACATAGCAAGTCAATATCCGAACAAAAGAGTTATGTGTTGTAGGGTGACAATGAGATTTAAATTGATGATAAAGATTACACCAATTCTATGCCACCTTGGAGGATGTAGATGATAAGGAATACATTTCCCAAGATGAATTTTTGGTTGCAAGAAGAGTTCTTAGTATGCAAACCAAGGAAAATGAAGAGATAAGGCGTGATAATATCTTTCATACTGGATGTCAGGTTAATAATAAGGTATGTAACATGATTATTGATGGAGAAAATTCTATTAATGTGGTTTGCACTAGTTTAGCTAAAAAATTGAATTTAGCCACTTTACAACATCCAAAGCCATATAAGTAACAATAGCTAAATGATTGTGGAGAAATTAAGGTGACTGAATAAATATTAGTATTATTCTCCATTAAGAAGTATAAAGATAAAATTTTGTGTGATGTGGTATCAATTTATGTGGAGCATATTCTTTTGAAAAGATTATGGCAATTTGATAAACATGTAATTTATGATGGTTATACCAATTAATATTCTTTTGTGCTTAATAAGAGAAAAATCACTTTGTACCTTTATCTCCAAGACAAGTGTATGAATATCAAGTCAAGGTAAAAACAAGAAAAGAGTGATACAAAAAAAGTGAGGGATATTTCAAAAGATAAAAAAGTCTAATTGAGACGAAGAGAAAGGAAGATTAAAAAGGAAAAAAGAAATTTTGACTAGTGAGAAAAAAAAAGATAGAAAATAAGTGAACTTTCATGCAAGAGAGAGTGAGACCAAAAAAAAGCTTTTTTTCAAATTTGCTTATGATTGTATTAATGAACTTAACTCTTCTTTCCCTAGTATTGTAGTTTCTCTTTTGACAAAAAACGAAGAAGCTACATTTGTTAAATAGATACATGAGAAAGCAAAACTTAACATTGAGAGAAGAATTGAATAAGATGCAAAACAAGCCAACAAAGGGCGTCACAAACTGATATTTAAACCTGAAGATTGAGTTTGGTTACCCATGAGAAAAGAAAAAATTTCAACACAAAGACATTCTAAGTTGCTTCTGAGAGGAGATAGTCATTTTCTAATCCTTGAGTGCATCAGTGACAGCACTTACAAGCTGAATTTAACAAGTGAGTATAATATAAGTGCAACTTTGAATGTTATTGATTTAAGTCCTTTTGATGTAAGTGATGATTTGAGACAAATTATTTTCAAGAGAAGGAAAATGATGAAGGCATGGCTAAGGCTAACAAATGAAATGCAAACCACCTATTACGAGAACTTAATCTAAAAGATTTAAAAAAGCAATTAATGGCTTAATTCTGGAGGCCCAACAAGGAGAGAGATGTATCATTATTGAAGATTATCCAAGATTGATCCCTATCATTAAAACCAATTTAAATATAAGCCAAGACCAGCCAATCAAAATATGAACTTAAAGAGAAAAAGGCTGAAGGTTGAATATGGACCTAAAGACAATAAAATTGATTGCTAAATATGGGCCATTTTTTGTTTGTTATTTTTAGGTGGTGTTTGTTACAAGTTATAATTTTAACATTCCTAAGAAAGTTGAGTGGGAAAAAATATTCCCATGTTTGGTGATAGGAATGTAAATTTATTCCTGGGAACCAAAAGGAATGTATATTTACAAAGAGGATGGGAAACTTTTATTCCCACCGGTGAGGTTGGGAATAAAAGTTTCCCAAGAAACTTTCAGGCTTCATGACCTCCTCATCGCAACCCATCCCATCCCCTCCTAGCCGAATACCTCACCCATCCCATCCCCTCCTGGCCGAATACCTCACCCATCCCATCCCTTCGATTTTCTTGGGTTGACGTATCGCAGACCCATCAATCTACCTAGCTCAAGACGCATCACAAAGCAAACCCCTTGATCTTCCTTCCTCCTGTCTGCCTTCATCAAATTTGTCTACCAACTATGCCGTGCTCCATTCCTTGGTTAGTATCTCTCACTGTGGTCTATGTGCTCTCTCTGTGTCTCCATTTCTGTATGATTGGTCTCTGTTCTCTCTCTGTCTCCATTTCTAGCAAATCTACGATTGTTCTCTGCTAGCTGCGATTGTTCTCTGCCTTCAATATTTTGTGTTATCAACTTTTATTGGATTGCTATATATGTAGTGAATGGCTTAAACTTTTGGGTTTTTTTCTTCTTCTTCTTGTTTTAATCATTTACTGATAAAATTCTTCTTAGATTGTTTAAGTTAATTACTTATCTTTGTTGATGTTTTAGAGCACGTGAATTTATTTCTGGGTGGTTCTCCTTATTTTGTTTTGGTTTTTTCCAAATTCTATTTTCTGGTTGTTTCAGGAAAATGTGTTCTTAGTGCTATCAACTTATTTTTGTTTTTTTGATTGCTACATATGGAGTAAATGGTTTAAGCTTCTGGTTTGTTTTTGTCTTGTTGTTTTGATTGCTGAGAAAATTTCTAAAATGTTATGTGCAGTTGATTGCTTGTTCTATGCAGTTGACTGTCAATGTAACTACTTACATTTCTTATAAATTTTTCTTTCTATAATTTCATGTAAAAAGAGACTTTGAGGGAACATTCTGATATTTGGCCTGTGCATCAATTCTTAGTTTTGTGTGGAAAACTATTAGAGCATTATTCCCAAGAAATTCATTGATATATATTCTTTAGGAATTACATAACTGATGCTTGTGTGTATAATATCTTATGTAAGATTGTTGAATACTTCTTCACTAATTTCCATTTTATATTATGTTCCTCACTTTGTATATTTCTGATGTTTTCTTTATCTCAAAGATTCATTTTTATTAGTGGCCAATTGGGCTATTATCCTTTCATTGGGCATCTTATTCCATTGATTTTTTTTCTGTTCTCTCCATTTTTATTATGCTTGTCACATAGACAACTACTGAATGTAGTCAGGACATTAGACCAGATTGGATAAACATTATGTTGTCCTATTGGTTATTTGTTTTTGGGTTCGAGATTGAATACTGGATGATATACAAGAATTGTGGATAGTTCTATTTGATTGTTTTAGAACTGTTATATTTTGGGAATGTCCATTTTATAAGGGAGACTCTGCATAAATTTTTGGAGAAAAAAATAAATTTTGGAAATGTCTATTTAATTGTATCATTTTTTGAAAGTTTTTTTAAGGGCATTTCTAGAAAAATACATTACATTTCTAAGAATATTTTGCATTAACCAAACATGAGAATAAAATTGTGGTGAAAATTTTGTTAAATATTCCTAGGAAAGTGGGTGATAACCAAACCTGGGAATGAAACTTTCCTAGGAATAAAATTTTTCCTGAACCAAACGCTACCTTAGATATTTATTTGTATTTTTTTACTTAGTTTATTAATGATTGACTGATCCATTCTGAAAAAGATTAAGTAGCTCAATTAGGATTAGATTACTTAATTTATTAGTTATTAGATTATCTAGTTTGATAAAAAAATTTAAGTTATTTAGTTTGCTTAAGACTTTTGGTGTATATTGACCTACAAATAGGCATGAATAATCAATAAAAATCATATTATTACTCATACAAACTGAATGTTTTCTCTTTGATTCTTTGAAAAATTATTCAAACTTACCAAATTTTCCATAGCATTCATCCTTGACTTAGCAATCGGATCTTTTATCACCAATTGTGACATCTTCATTATACCAAGATTTTTGCTTCTAAATAAGCAACAAATTTCGGTTCCGTATAAACTATAAAAATGATCTTGGAACCTTCTTTGATCACAGGTTTCATTAATTCTTGATGGAGTTCATATCACCTAGTCTCTAACACTATCTAAATTAATAGCAAAAAATGTCAACATAGTAAAATATTTTATTTAGCAAATATATCACTTAAAAATCAAGTGCCACATCACCTTTTTCTTCTTCTTTTTCTTCTTCTTCTCACCTTCTTCCTCTTCTTTCCATCATCACCTTCTTATTTCAATACATAAATAATTTTTAACTAAAGTTAATGACCAGCTACAAAGAGAAATTGAGCAATTGAAAAACAAGATAAAGAGTGAGAATGAATCAGTGAACAAAAGAGTTAAGGGAAGGAAAAGAAATTATTACTTTTTCCAAATTCAACTTGCGATTGTCCTACATATTTTTAGCAATTAATAAAAAGGGGGAGGGGGATTCTTATTTACATGGGTAATAATCAAATGAAGCAAGAATTTTACGAAGACATAGTTATGTACATTGGAGAATTGGAGACCAAGATGAGCTTAGAAAAGAGATCACGATGAAAGATGGAAGCAATAACACCCACCATGGCAGAAAGATCTCCCACTTTCATCACATCCCCTTTCACTCAAAATTTTTCAATTTCCTTTTCCCCACTTTTGGTTTCAATGTTGGTCTTTGTCATTTTCCATACGCATTGCAATACCTAGTTAAATAATGTGAGTTTCAAGGTTAAGAGAGATCTTTGGATCTTATCCTTACAAGAGCTTTTTGTTTTATTAAAAATCATCTTTGTGATATTCCCACATTTGGTTCATATCAATATTCTTAAGAATGTTTGACAATTTTTCACATTATTTCTTCTAGGTTTTAATTTATAAAAAAGATGAAATATATATGTAACTAAATAAAATATTAAAAAATGAAAACAAGATAAAATGCATGTTAAGGATTAGGGACTTAGAGTTTGGAGTCAAGGCGTTGTGGTTTTGGAGGTTGGAGCTTGAGTTTTGAGGTTTGAAGTTTGACATTTATGGGGTTTTGGAGTTTGGGGAAGTTTGGAGTTTGAGGCTTTATGGTTCAAAGTTTTGAAATTTGAAGATTATGGCTTTAAGGCTTGTGTTTTAAGGTTCTAGGGTTTAGAGTTTTAAGGCCTATTTGGTTTAGGTATTTTTCAGTTTTTCATTTTCACTAAAAACTAAAAACAGTCATGGAAATGTGTTTAGTTATTGTTTTTTATTTTCATTTTTAGGAAATATTTTCTGAATTTTTGAAAATTTTAAAAACATCAAAAAGACCTTTTAGAATTTTCAGCACTATAGCAAACTGTAAATGTAGTATTTTTTTCAATTATTTCAAACTATATACACAATGTTTTACTATTTATAAAATTATAAAGTGATAAAAATGAAAACAAAGTGAAAACATAATCATATAACAAGAAAATAGTGAAAATAAAAACACAAATCAGACATATTTTCAGAAATATGAAAAATAGAAAACCCTTACACAAACCAAACAATAATTAGGCTTTACTAAGCTTTGGAGTTTGGGGATTATGATTTTAAGGTTTTGGGTTTTGGCATTTTAGGGATGAGAGTTAAGGGTTTTGGAGTTCAAGGGGTGTAGTTTTAAAATTTTGGTTTTAAAGTTTTGGAATTTGAAATTTAAAGTGTAAGATATAAGGGTAAAAATGTTTTTTGACTTTGCAAAAAGATTTCCACCCCATGAAAATATCATATTCCCATCAAATATATGACAATATATTATTATGAAAGATTTATGGAAATCTTATATTTGTAGGAATATTTTTTAAAAAAAGTTAAACTAAACATAAAAATAACTTATTCCTACATTTTGTTCTCAAGAATCCTAATTTTATTATGTGAATCAAACATGCCCTTAGAGTTTTTCGTTTGGGGATCTAAAGGAGGGCAATAGTATAAGTGGATTTTTTTGTTAAATTGACATGATATATTTGCCAGATAACATCTTAGTTGGCGGCTCTTCAAAAATGGTGAGTAGATCATAGACAAAGCTTTCAATGGGATTTTTGTCTGAATCTCACTTCTGGGTATGGCTAAAGCCACCATTGTCGCATGGCTCTTTATTAGTGTTCTAATGGTCAGGGTGGTAGCTCTGGGCTTGGTGGTGAATGTGAAGACAAATATCTTCGCTGAAGAAGAAAAAAAGAGGTGGAAAAGGTTAGAAGAAGAAAGGAAGAATGAGGAAAGAATGTGACACGCCACATTTGTTTTTTTTAATCAAAATTTTCCATGAACAATTTAGATTGTGTTCGAGGTTAGGAAAACATTGCTTCATTTTTTTAAAAGGTGTAGGATAAAATAAAAAAATAAAAAGATAAAAATTTTAGGATAAAATTGAAGCTCCCCTTAACGTTAAAGGACTAAAAGTGTACTTTTCTGATTGATAGTATGACAGAGATATCTAGATTTTAAAAAGTTCTTAGCATATTATATAAGTCATTATTAAATATATAACAACATGTAAATTTTGGGTTTTGTATACTTTTTCAAAATTACGATATTAAAGAAACATAATATGTTGATTGTGAGATACACTAGGGATAATTTATAAGTGGATTGGAATGAAACATTAAAGTGAAATAAGTGAAGTATCCATTATAAAAAAAATAGAATCGGGGTTAAGTAGGTCAACGTGTGGATTATGCAAGTTGGCCTTCTTAACCTATGAGTCAAAACAAGTCAAACAAAAATGATTGGCATCCAATCAAGTTAGTCAATTTGCTAGCTTCATCCACTTCTTAAGTGAATTAAATAGGCAAACTCAATGGGTTGGATCTATTTTGACAACTCTACCAGTAAATATAAGGTAGCAGTTAAACACTAAAAATGCCACAATAAGTTAGAATACGCACAACCTAGTAACACTTAGAAAGGTTAAGGATGTCGTCTTTTTATCACTTCTAAACTGTAACATGAATGTATTAATTGCATGCCCTGTGGAAATTGTCTCTCATTGGAACACTTTTGAGTGTCTTTAATATAAGAGACGATTGATTTCAAACAAGCTCTAGGTAAAAGGGAGATGAAGCTATTGTGAAACTTTTCGTAATATGTCAATTGGGTTGACCTTCTAACTTGTGAGACATCTAATTTGTGTGCAGCTTCAAATTTATAGAAGTACATAGCAGCCATAGTTTTTGAACTCGAATTAAACTAGGTGGTTGGACAGATAGCCCAATGAACTGGCCTCGTTTTTTGTCTAAACAATTAATCAGACTAATTTTACACCAAATCAGTCAAACTCACAATTTTTTTAATAAAACTAACTAAAAATCGATTAATTGAATCGATTGGTTAAATTGAAAAAACTCACCTTATTATTATGAGGCCCTTATATATAATGAACCATCAGTAAATGTGAACAAAACTCCATTACTTTTGTTTTATATAGAAAAAAGCACCCTCGTCAAATGACAAACCCACCAACGTGGCACTTTGAATGCTTATATAGAGCAAAGCCACCATGTGAATGTGCACCTTCCTTGTTTACCTTTTTTTTTTCTAAATTCAACTCTCTTGCATTTCTTTTACAGACTGTCTTACATTTTATTTTCTTGTTTTGTCTAAAAATAATACACTAACAAGTTTTTTTCTTTGCAAATTCTAAAGTTAAATTTAAATAAAGGCTTTATTTTAAATTATTTTTATCAAATTATTTAAATTTTTTTAATATACAAATTTTATTATGTAATAAATGTTACCATTCCACTTTAAAACCAACCAAAAAATATAGTAAGTTAATTTTTTTTATAATTAACTAGATTTTAAATAAAATGCATCATTTTTATTATTTTATATATAGTCAAAATTTTGATTATATTTTTTATTTTCATTTGTAATATATAAAAAATAAAATTTTATATTATTTTAAAAATAAATAATTTAACAAATTTAATTAATGACCTAATAATTAAACCAATGATCCAATTTCTCTACTGAGTCAATGATCAATCAAATTCTAAAAACTATCATAACAACCATCTAAATAATTTGCAAAGGGGAAACTTTTTTAGCCTAAAAGAGGCATTGATTTCTAGCTTACCATATGTTCCATAGCAAGTGAAAGACATACCGAAAAAAGGCAGAGAATTTTGTATTGGAACTAAATGACTAAGGTTTTAGAAAAGCGATTTCATCCAACTGTTGATGTCCTGATGGATCTTGTCTATTCTCAATGATAAGGAAGAACCAAATCATAGTGCATGAGCCAGTAAGACAAAGTAATATTATTGTTCTAAGAACTAGAACCATCTAATGTAGATAAGGATGAACAATTGTTGTGCTGTCTTATGCTTGTCTTTCTAAATTGTAGATGAATCCTACATCTTACCCAATCTTGGAACCTAAGAATATTGAAACGGTTAACCCTTTTATACTTGAATTATCCTTGTTCCATATCTTAGATGCATGATTTTACTCAATACAAAGTCTGGGTTATTAACAAATCTCCAATATTGTTTGGCTAGCAATGCATCGTTAATGCATCATGTATGTTTAAAACCAAATCCCCACCCTTTCGAAGCGCAAATTTTGCCTCTGTCCTTTAGCTGAATCTTGAGCTTATTATTGGAGGTGCCCCACTGGAAATTACTTATTATATGAGAACATTTATTAGTGAATAATTTATTTAATTTGACTGTTGAAAATTTTAAACAAGAGTTGAAGTTAAAATAGATTGTACTAATACAATTCTTCTAGCCAATTGAAACTATATTTGTCCCTTCCAATGATTAAGTTTATTTTCTAACTTGAATAAGTATTTCTTTTGAAGATCCTTTTTGGAAGCTCTAGTCAATACAGATGAGCCAAGATATCTCCCTAAGTGAGGGACTATACAAATATACAGTGTTTTGGACATGAGCATTCAAAAAACACATTGCAAATTACTTTAGAAATTATTGGGTAATCAAATGATCCATAATTTCTTTCAAGCGAGTTGTGAACACTTTAGAAATTACTTTATATACCATGTTGCAAAGGCCCATGGTGTAAACCTTGAAAGTTTGAGGGTCACTTGATTTTAGGAATTAAAGTAATGAAGGCCTGATTTAATTATTTCCATAAAACCCCTATTGAAGAAGGAAGACTCTATAGATTAAGATCATTCTTTATCGTAGGCCAAAACTCTTGATAAAAACGGACTAGCATCCTATTTGACCCTGGGGACAATTGGGAGACTTATTTTGGACAAAGAAAATTCACAGCTTGCTCTTCAGTCTCCACAGTTGACAAGGAGTGTAAATCAAAAAAATACTCCATCCCATACTATACAATAAATTATGAGTCCGCAATCCATACCTTAATGGGTTATGGTAGTTTGGAAGTGAAATTTATTCTTTTTTTCACTACTACATGAAAATATTTGGTATTTTGCTTACCTATATTAACCATTATTTCCTACCTTTTATGACCTTAGAATATATATTTCTTCACAATTTAAATATGCTATAATTCCGATCTCAATTTCTCTTCCCACTCAAAATATTAAGTGGTTTTTCATTAGTTTTCAACTTGAGCTAGTTGACTTTCAAAGTTTTTGATATAGAAATGAATATTGCCAAATGAGTTTTTATTCCAAAAGCATAATTCCCTTTTAACTTATTTAACTTTTGAAAAAAATCTAAAGGAAGAAGAACCCATATATTCAAAATACGATGCTTTATTTTCTATCATTTTATAACTAAGATCAAAAGGCTCATAACTATGCCCAATGAGTTGATTTATGGGAAAAACTAGAGGAGAACAATTTAATCCTGCTATAGGAAGGGCTAATAGTTGTGTATGGGATAAGCTGTGAAGCCATGTACTACAACCAAAAGCTTCATTAAGACACTCATGAATTGGCTCAGTACCAAGCTATGAGTTTGTCTAAGTAAACCCATTACTATGCACAAACACATTAATAGAACAAAATATTGAGATTACGTGCTTAAAGCCATCATTAACACCCACTATTTTTGTATTAAGACTTAATTCATCCGAGGAAGTAAGAATTTGATTAGCATGTCGTATGCATAACCAATAGCCATTGACTTGAGGGTTCATATTGATAAGGAAATCCAATACCACTTGTTTGTGTTGTCTGTGGGGAAAGCCATAAATACCTATGAGATTATATCATTATCACGTGGATTACATAAAAGGATTGAATCTAATTTGAAGAGGTCTACAAGACAAAAATAGACCTAAGATCCTTCTAAAGCAAGAAAAAACCACCCTATCTCCCTTTTACATCTAACTAGCAAGTGGTGGAATCCCTACAAATGCATGAGACTTTTAACCTTTTCAACTTTACATAATGTCACACCCCAATTTAATGAAACGTGAAAACACCATTAAAGATAACTTTACCCTAATATATTTGAATACGGCTTCACATTACCATATATTCAAAAATATCATACGATACAAGTTTCAAGTGTAGCTAAGTATACATGCCAAAGCTACATTTAAAAATATTACAATGGAAACAAAGATCCTGCCTGTAGCATTCAAAGCATACTCTAAATTACAATGACATAACATTTAAACATTTCGAGCCTTAGAAACAACGAAGGCTCACCCAGATAATATAACACCTAACTGATCATGTATCTGTAGAGCCAACCTTTGAATCTTTATCTGTAAAAGATGAAAATATTGTGTAGTTAGTTTGACAACTCAGTAAGCAAATAAAACACCCTATGACCTCTCAGGTTAACATATAGATGTACTCATTAGTTAAAATTTATCATATCAAAAAAGTACAATTCAAAAGTGCATCCATATGCGACTCGCATTTTCAAATATTCTCAGTTCAAATCAGTTCAAATATCTGTATCCATATATGATATAATATGATCATGAATCAAATGGTGATATGTATTTAAAATATTTCTTATAAAAATCTTAGGAGGATCCCATATCAAAACCACCATATTAGAGTTCAACCCCTTTCGTACTTTGCTAGTGTAAGATTTGCCTATACTTAGCATCTTAGCCAAGGTTTGCCCTACCATCATTTAAGAGGACACGCAAAGGGACTCTAATATGAGCTATTCCCCAAGCACAAAGTAAGGGAAGGCAAATCACATCTCATATGGCATCTTATCCAAATAGGAGGCATCCTTCTCTCCATCACATATCATGTCCCGTGTGTTGGCCCTCACACGAGGCTAGCACCACCCCTAGCTAGCTGGGTTATCAAGGTGTACTAGGGCTAACATCACCTGTTGTTAGCAGACAGTGTTTTCAATAGGATTCATCCATAGAAAATATCATATGCACATATACCATATAATCCAGTATAAACTTCTCAATATAATATAGACTTTCAGTCTCAATGCAAATTCATCTGTCATAAATTCTCCATTCAGGGTTTATCACATGTATATGTCCTTTCTCGAGGAAATCATATATCTTTATAAATAATTTCACATGCATAAATATTCACTTCACCGTTCAATGAAAAATATATGAGAAATCAGCTACACCATGGTTTCAGAAAACTAGTTTCAAAGCTATACTCTTCTTAAACTATATTTCAAATTGTAGACAATTTCAGATAAATCCAATGCATTTCAGAAACACATAAAAGTATAAATATCTCATAAACATAATCATATACATGCTCAAAGATCAAGAAGAGTATAGAACAAGTCATAAAAAGAATTATCTACTCACAAAATTAGGGTACCAAGTTGGACAATCCTAAAATCCAGTTTCTGATCCAAATTTGGCAAAATAAACCTCAAAATTGAGTTCTGAAGGTCTAAAAGTCATGAAAATGACTATGGATTTGAAAAATTTAGCCTCTGAAAGCTGCGCGTGGGCGTCACTCTCCGGAAGTGTTTCAGCGCGTGGGGGCGCGTGCAGTTGTGGATGATCCTAAAATTTGAGATCCTAAGGTTTCGACACCTTCTGGATTGATCTACTTTGTTAGTTTTTGCGTTTAAGAAGCACAAATAGGAGTTTTGCATATTACCTTTTTAGGCAATTTTTTCTTCAATTTTTCGGCCAGTCTCTGGCCAACTCTTTAGAAACCAATCGGATGGATTTGTAGAACTTTTCGTCTTGAGTTCGTTGGCGGTGGTGGTGTCAAAATCCGAGATCCGGAAGCAGAGAAATCTTAGAGAGAAGTTTGAGAGTTTCAGGAGAGAAAATTCTAAGGAGAGAGAGAAGATTCCAAATTTTTCCTCTTTTGAGTGGTTGAGACCCTTAAAAAATATCCGGGGGGAACTTTCTACAAAATTCACTTTTAGAGGGAGGTCCTTGCAAATTTTCCTTATTTATATTTTAACCCCAAAACTTTTAAGAAATTGCATTTTGGCCTCAAAACGTAAATTCTCATATTTTCTTTGTAATTCTTTAACCCATGTAGTAAATAAACATATTTTCAACGGTTCTCATCTCTATTTCCAAAATCCTCTATTTAATTTCAAAATTTTTCTTAATTAGAAGTTTTCTTAAATTTACGATTATTACACATAAAGTCTTAGATAACAAAAGATTTAATTGAAATTGTCTAACAAGCTATTGAAATCGATGAACTATTGGTTGCTTTCGACAATGGCAGAGTGTATGATAACTATTGGTAATGAAATGATGAGGCAGAATAAATCAAAGTAGCAGGTAATGGATTAACATCAAACTATGATCCTTTTGTCACAGCAATCATATCTCTCATACATCCATATAAATTGAGCAACATTAAAGCCTTACTAATGGCTTAGGAAGAGAGATTGGAAAAGCAAAGACTGACTTAGAATGTACAATATCACAAGTTAATCTAGAACCTCACAGTCTCAAGCTAATGTGGATTACAATCAACACTCAAAAGGAGGTTTTCAAAAGGTGGTTATCCAACCTCTAGACAAACAACAACAACAACAACAATAACAATTAAGCATTTTTTCACTAAGTAGGGTTGGCTACATAGATCAAACGACGTTACAATGGCTTATTATAAATAAGATCAATAGAAAAATTATTAATTGTTAAATTTTTCTTAATGGAAACTTTGGAAATACCAAGAAATTTTTCTGCTCAAGGAAACTTTGGGAAAAATCCAATTTGTAGCAGAGGCAAAAATGGTCGAAATAGCTAGACACAGAACAAACCAAAGTGTTAACTCTGTGGTAAGTTTGGTCGTCTTGTTAGAAATTGCTTCCAAAAACTCAATTTATAACAATTTTAGTCCTCATAATTCTACACAAGGTTTTCATTCTAACTCTCCTATGGCAGCCATGTTAGTTACTCTATCTGTAGTTTTATATTTGACCTGGTACCCTGACTCTAGGGACACCAACCATTTAACTCTAAATCTTGATAACTTGATCATCAAAGATGACTATGTTAGCAGAGGCAAAGTGAATATAGGCAATTTCTCAGGTTTGTCAACACAAACCATTAGCAATTTAAGCATATATCCTTCACCTTCTTCTATTTCTTTGTCTATGAATGATCTGCTTTACGTCCCACAAATAACAAAGAATTTAATCTGTGTGTCAAGTTTTACAAAGGACAATAATTTCTTCTTTGAGTTTCACCTTAAGCTTCCTTTATAAAATCACGAGATACATAGGATATTTTACTCAAAAAGATAGTTAAAAACAATGGCATGTATCCCTTCGAGGATCTAGGGCTCGGTAAACCTTTTCTGTCAGCCAATGTTTCTGTTTATAATCTTGATTCATGTATGTTTCAACACTGATTTCTTCTTGTCTTGAATCAAATTTCGAGGAAATGTAATATGCCTAGTTTCAATAAAAATGCTTCTATTGTTTATGATGCATGCTGCCTAAGTAAAGCCCACAAACTACATTTTCCTAATTTAGATACTGTGTACACAGCTCCCTTACAATTGATATATTCAAATGTTTAGGGTCTAAACCCTATGACTGCTTCATATGGTTTTTGATACTATATAATCTTTGTTGATGCATGCTTTAGATTCACATTGCTTTACTATATGCAAAATAAGTCTGATGCACCTCCAACTTTTATTAATTTCAAAACAATGGTTGAATTACAACTTGAAGCCTAGATTAAATGTTTTCAATCAAATAGTTTGGGAGAGCATATAGATTTTTCATCTTTTTCTTGCACAGAATGGTATTTTACCCAGATTTAGTTGTCCCTACATGTCAAAACAAAATGTTTGTGTAGAGAGAAAGCACAAAAGTGTCACTGAAATAGGTTTGGCTATACTTGCTACTGCATCCTTATCCTTGTAATATTAGGATGAAGCCTTTAAATCTATTGATTTTATCCTTAATAGTCTATCTACCCCAGAGCTATCTAATAAATCCCCAACTAAAGTCTTATTCAATAAATTTCCTGACTATAAATTGTTCAAAAAATTTTGTTGCACTTATTACCCATCACTTAATCCTTGCAATAAACACAAATTCTAGTGTAAGTCCACAAAGTGCACCTTTCTTGGTTATTGTTCAAACCACAAGGAATATAAGTGTCTCAATCCAACCAGCAGAATTTTTATTTCTAGACAGTTTTGTTTGATAAGTCAAATTTTCCCTTCAGAACTTCTTCCAAAACGTAGCTATCTTCTTGTTTAAATCTTACTATTACAGTTTCTCCATGTATACCTATATTGTCTTCTCATGTCCTATCTACCTTTTCCTACTTAATAAATAGAATTAACTCTCCATAACCCATAAACATTGTACCTTATCCCCACTCATCTGATTTCCTTTTTTTCTCATCACACACCATCCACAGTACCTCCTCCTTATTCAATTAATTCATTTTCTTCTCACCACATGCCAACCACAGGGTCTTGATCTACCCCGTCTTCTTCTCATTTACTTATTGCTTCTTTACCTTTAGTATATTTAGATGCAAGTGCCTTTAGTCCACATATTTCATACTCTTATTTTACCTCACATCTTCCTGGTTATCATCACATGACCACTAAAGACAAAGCTGGTTTTTTTAAAAACCAAAAGCTTTGGTTGCAGCCACTGAACCTACCAAGTGTAACAGAAGCTCTAACTATACCTCACTGGCACAATGCCATAAAATTGGAGTACCAAGATTTAATGAGGAACTAGACTTGGCGATTAGTTGAATTGCCACAGGGAAAGAATGTCATAGGCTATAGGAAAATCTTGATGGTAGCATTCAGAAATTCAAGGCTCGTTTAGTGGCCAAAGAGTTCCACTAAAAACCAGGTTGTGACTACACTAAAACATTCAATCCAGTTACAGTACAAAAGTGCTTACTATGGTTTTAGCAAAAAGTTTGGAGTGGACATTAATAATGCCTTTTTACTAGCTCTCTCTCACTACAGAGGTCTAAATGGCTCAACCAGAGTTTGAAGCACCTACAAAGCAGTTTGTGTGCAAATTAAATAAGGTTCTTCATAGTCTCAAACAAGCCTATAGGGCTTGTCTTGAGAATTTGGCCAACATGCTATTTTATTTTGGAATTTCTTCTTCTAAGTGTCATAGCAATTTGTTCATTAGATCCTCCTCAAATTCTGTTATTCTTCCTTTGGTATATATTAATGATATAATAATTACAGGTGACATTTTCATGAAATCTCTCACCTTTTAGATTTTTATTGATCTCAAAAAAACTCAAAAAAAATTCTTGCAATAATATGAACTTAGTCATTCACAAGAGTCAAAATGCAAAGATTAAAGGAACATGCCAAATTTAAGAAGCAAAAAGAACAAAGCAACTAAATTTAGAGAACGAAATAGAAGGAAAACAAACAATTGAAACAGGGAAATCAAAGGAGAAAGAGCAATTGAAAAAAAAATTGAAGACGAGAAAAGAAATTGAAATAGAAAAATCAAAGATAAGAAAATGAAACGATTGAGATACAAGAATCAAAGCAAGAAAGGAAAAGAAACAAAGAGATCAAATCAAAAGAAGCAATTGGTATATGAAAATCCAAGATAAGAACACGAAAACAATCGAGATAGGAGAATTAAAACAAGAAAACAAAAGAAATAAGAAGATCAAAGTAAGAAAGACAATTGATGCAATTAAAATTGATTGTTTTCTTCTTCTTTTTTCTTTTAGGTCACATTACAAGAACTAGGTGGCATACACACATTATCTAATCAAAATTTGAATTTCTATTTTTTTAGCTCTCTCTATTTTTCTTTTTCTTTTTCTTTTTGAATTTCTCTCTTTAATATCTTTTATATTTTTGAAATTATTCTTTCCTCTTCTTCTTTTTTTACCAAAACTAAGAAAACAGGAAAACAAAAAAAGACAAGAAAAAGAAATAACAAGAAAGCAATCAAATAGGATAAATCAAATTTTATTTACAGCTTAAGCTCTAATACCAAATAATATGAACTACTAATATAAACCTCACAAAAAATGAATCAATAAGGGATCTAATTGAAGATTGTGTTCTAATTCAAATTTGTAATAAGAAAATCAAGAAGAATATTGACTCATTATCTATAAAAAAAAATAAGAATTGAAAGTATAAGAAAATATTGCAAATATTACACTCAAGAAAGAAAAAAAATATTGTGAGTAATAAGTCTAAAAAAAATCTTAATAAGTTCAAAATAATTATTTGAAGAACCAAAGAGAAAACAACCTTAAAAATATAATTCTTTTACCAAACTTTTATTTCAAGAACGTACATGTCTTTTTATAAGTCAATTTTTTAAAAAAATAAGAAAAATAAAACTAGGAAACTCAACTCTCCTAATCAAATAAGGAAATTGAAAAATAAAAATAAAAAGTATTAAAAAACTTTTCTTATCAAATAAGAAAACTTTTCTTAGTAACTAAAAGTAAGAAATTATTATAATTTTGCCTCTTTAACTTTATTCGATCACATTTCTTAGTCTTAGTCCATATCGATATTAGTTTTGATGAAGTTAAGGAAAGCTTGATCTTCATTTGGGCCTATATTGCACTTCACTTTTTTAAAATTAGTCTAAGTTTATTAGATCAACCCATTAAATGCTTCTTTGACCCTTACTCTTATAATTGGCCCAATTGAAACTTGTAATAGATCCTAGTAGTATACAAGTTTTGGATAGAGTGGTTACTAGAGTATCTAAGCACAAATCCAAACTTAAAACTTCAAAATACTTTGAGAAGTCCATATACCTGAACTTAATTAGATTCATTTTGTAATCTCTATATCCAAACCCTAACGAGTGAAATTTATAAATACCCATAGGGTAAAGCGTCTTTCCATCCCTATCGCCAGCTCTCTTTTTCTCTTCTGCCTTTATCTAAGTGGTCTTCCCCTTCCCCTTTATGTTACGTTTATGTTACGCTATGACCAATTTGCAACTGCCGGTTCTTTTTTCTTTTATTGTCTTTTTCTTCTTTTTTTTTGAAATTTTCAATTGCTTTTTGTAGTTTTTTTAACTATTTAAAAATTTTGAAAGCTCTAAATCCTCATTCAACTTTTTTATTTTTTGATTTATCAATTTTATTTTACAAAATACTGAGGTTATGGGATTTAAAAAAAATTAATGGAGTATTTTGAACTAGCCCACAATTTTTAACTCAAGCCCAAAACTAAACTTATTTCTCTTTATATTTTCAATTTAATATATATATATTTGAGTTTTTCAAAGATTATAAATTAAAACAAAACAGACTTTTGTATTTTTAATTTTAAAATAAAAATAATAATTTAAGATAAATAAAACAAAATACAGTATTTATAAGAAATGTGATTTAATAAAAAGAAAAGGCTGTTCGGGGGCAAATCTGTAAGAGGAATGAGGAGAAAATCAAATCAAGACGATTTTCGTGAACAAATAAAGTGGCAAAATACCATGGTGAATTGAAAAGGCTGAAAGAATTAACTTAATACAGGAAGAATATACACAGGAGGCGCACATACAAATATTTTCACGTGACTTTACCACTGTCAACAGACTAATTAAGAAGCCACTCATGCAGACATTGAGACTGCAATTAAAAAGGCAATTTTATCAAGGTGTGCTGGTGTTTGATAGTCCTTTTGGGATCCGGATGGGAGTTGGATTCAATTGCCCAATTCCTTTTAGCTTGCTTTCTTATCAGTCTTGCTCAACGAGCCTTTACAACAGAATTGTGCCTATTAATATTGACGTAAACCCACTGAATGGACTACAGGCAGGCAACCAAAGAGAAGGAAATTCAGCATCACGGCGTCTTCAAGAGTGAAAAAGAATGGTGTACTATCTAGGAGTCAATCTGATAGCCATGAATCTTCGAGTAGAAAAAGTCATGAACATTTATGGGACCGGTCATGGGAGAGCCATAAATGTCCTCGACTTGCTAATACAGATTCGTCAACTGTAGCAGTGGATGATGGACAGAGCACATCTCAGGTACAGAAGGCAGTCCAACACTTTTCTATGGGGCTATTGGCGATTGTCCCAGAACAATCTTCTCAGGAGCCATAAGTCATATCAGTTGAAACTGTTGAGGTCTTGGTTGTCCCTCAACAGTTCAATGTGGAAGCCATTTATTCCAGAGAAACAATTCAAATTATCCTTATTTGCAAACTTCTGGAGTATGTGGAAACGGTATATGATAAAAAGTGGCTACCAAATTCTCCTTGTTCAACACACCAGATCCATAAAATCATTAGATCAAAATTTATATTGGTGGGACATGGCAAATTATGGTTAACTCCAAGATTTGCTTTATTCCTATGGAAAATATGCCATAATGGCCTTCTTATGGGCAATATTTTATTAAAAAGGATTTTTAACTTTATGAATGAGAACACCTATCATTTTAGGTGTAACTCTGTGGAGGATTTGAATCATCTCTTTGCATCATGCTCGTGAAGTTGCTCAGTCAGGTTTGGTTTTGACTGATCTATGGGACCAAATATAATTTTTTCTCTGTCAGTCCATCAATGGCTAAAAGCGTAAATAAAATCAAGAAAAAAAAAAGCATTTATTATTGAGGTAATGAAGACGTTTGAAACAACGTGATCATTTAATGGTGCATTTACGATCATAGACAGACTAAGAAGAAATAGGAATGAGACAGCCCACGTGCATCAGCAAAGGAACATTGCACAATGCAAATATAAAATTAGGCATGCATGGGTCAAACATTCGGGTAGGATCCCTACCTTTTTGCTCAGCCTTCAATACCATATGTGAACAGTTATGAAAGTGTAGTAGAGAGTTGTAAGAATGACTCTAGTTATGGCCTATCTTCAGGTTGGTTGGTATGTACTCTAAATAGTTTTTGAAATTGATGCAAAAAAAAATGTTGAGTATTTTACCCAATAGCCCAAAATTCTAAATAAATAAACAATATACATCTCGTATAAATTTAATTTGATTTATTTTTTATATTTAACACACACACACGTACTTTTTTTTGTTATCTTCACTTGTTCCATTATTACTGGATACTGATCATATTTAATGTCTATTCTTAGTAATTAAATATTAGTCTTTCATCTCTTTAGCATTCATAAGTCAATTTCTCAATTTCTTAATTAAGTCTTGATGGCACACATTTTAATAGCTAATATTACATTTTGGAAGACAAAAATCTTAAAGTTCAATTTTGTAACACGCTTTATTTTTTATTTTAACAACGAATGAAACCACTGATAATGAAGTTTTAGATGAAATCCTATATTTTAGTATATGCTCACTTATGGTCAAATTTTAACTTGTTTTGTTTGAGTAGGGTATTATGTTCCTAGCTGTTTGGGATGGGTAGTGTTTGGTAGGGAAGGCTTCTATGGGGTAAAAATTGAGTTACTGTGTTTGGTTGAAAAGGTAGGAAGGCATATTTGACGGATTGGGAGAGGGTGGCATGTTTCTGCTCGTGCAATTTAGCTAATGAAATAGCTTGAAAATTGTAAGGTGGGTTCCTCCAAGTGGGGTCTATGTATATTAAATTAAAAAAAAAGGCTGTGGGTCCCACCATTAAAACATTTCAATGGTAGACACCAAAAATTTTAAAAGAAGAAATAGGAGAAAGAAAAACTTCCTGCAGGCATGATTTGTGTGCGTAATATGTAGGGGTTTGGCTCTATAAATAGAGCATCTCCGCTCAACCATTTTCATCCAATTCAGAGTGTATCTTTAGAGAGGAAGTGTGAGAGAAAAATAGAGAGATCCTCAGGAAGAGAATTTTCTAAGAGAAAATTAGTGAGTCAATTTATGAAAGTACAATCCACAAATTGAGAGAGAGATCCACTTAAGAGTGAGTTTTATAATCCTATTATTATAGTGGAAGTTTAAGCGGCCTATGAGTCTTGTGGTTTTTACCTTCATTTTAAAAGGGTTTTCTACGCTAATATATTTGGTATTATTTTTCATCTACTTAATTTGTGGGAATTATCCTATCAACGTAGTATCAGAGCTAGGTTGGTTATTTCTTTAAAATTCTTAGTATGCTCTGTGGTTGCAGTATTAACTGATCTTCTACATCATAAAAGATTTTATTGAAATTACTGTTAGCTGAAAGGAGTCATACGGGGCACTGTGCATACGTACAGGTACTATTCATATGTATTGGAGTACTATTCATACGTACGGCATTATTCATAAATACAAGTATTGTTCATTTTGCTCAAAATGGAGAAAAGCACTGGCAATATGATCAAGTTGACTGCATTTAATTATGCAATTTAAAAGCCAAAGATAGAGGATCTTTTATACATTAAAGATCTATAGAAACCGATTGTGATGGCGAAGGTGTAACACCCGGTTTTTTTTTTTTGTAAATACAAGAGATCAAATATACCATAAGCTAAACAACCCATACATTCATACATTCCAAACTATATACATCAGAGTTCAGCAACATATATATATACATACATATGTAACCCGAGGTACTGAGCTTACAACACAAAAAGGCGAAGTACCATAGGGTTACATCAAAACAATGGGGTTAGCCCATTTACACAACTAGGGTTAGCTATACATAATAAGCTATCCTACGGCCTAACCCTGGCCATCACCCCTAGGGTACTGTTGGTGGAGGAGGTGGGCCAGGAGCAGGAACTTCTATCATACTGATCACCATCAGATTCACAATAATGGTGAACTGTCCCAGATAGGGGACATCAACCGTCTGTAGCTCCAAAAGCAGGGTCAGCACCACAAATGCCATCTCTACTAATCTGAACATAGCATTGAAACATAGTGAGATATAAAATTCCAGCAAGATCAACATTCCAAAATATATAAGTATGCGAAAACTCACATGCTATGTCCAGCTGTATAAGTTACAGAAAACATTTTTTCTTTTATGCAATAAAGATACAACAAAGTACATAATGGCCCTTTTGCAGGTTATGCATTAATATCACTCAAAATAACAAAATATGCATTTGTACAATACCTGTACCGTCGTCCCGGGTCCATACCACACACAGTGGTACATCATCACTCATAATGGCTCATAGGCCGATAATTTCTCTCAATTGCAATCCTCAATGTGGCGTAAGCCTTCTCCTCCAGCTACTCACCCACCTTTTGAGGGCCATTGGTCGGAAGGTCCTTCACACATTGACCACTCTAGGCTATAGGACGTCCCCTATCCCGGTACCGTATCACAAGCCACGACCATTCAGTCGCCTTACCTCAGAAGGTGCCGCATGTCGTCGAGTCACCTTAGTGGGTAAGGATCAACCTGGAATTGTCAGTCTCCTCAATACAGCAAAGAATACACCTGTTGCCAGGCCATCCTGCTTCAGAGAGGATAATTTTGTCTGTCAGTCGCCTCAATACAGCAAGGGAGACACCCATTTCTAGGCCACCTTGCTTCAGAGAGGGTCCTCTTGATCAAATTAAGTATTTTATCTCTCTCCAGCCACTTATCACAACAAGAATATGCATATCAATAAATATCCAGAACATAAATCATATTCATCCTTAAGCATGTTACATCTATTCCTCATAGATAAAATACTTGCTTTTATAGCCTTCCAAAAGCACATGCATCACTGACTCACTTGCAACCATGCACACAAGCAGTCTATAATATGCAATTATAGCAATTATGGATCATTCCTCATGTCATACACACATGATTTACCAACCATTCATGATGAAATAGATATAACACATGTAATGGTAACATTCATGTATCCGAAAACTATTACTAACATCCTAAAAATGTTGGTAATTAAAAAGGATTCAAAAAGGAAATGAAAAATAAGGAAAAAGGGCAACACAGCCAGAAACACGGCCTGGCCATGTCTCCAAGCACGGCTGTGCTTCAAGATGTGCAAAATGTGTTAAAACGTCAAAAAACGCCCGAAGCACGGCCTGGCTGTGTCCTCAAACACGGTCGTGCTTCGGGTTTTTCCCTTCTCTCTACGTTCTAGATTTCTGGTCCAACCTGACCTTCCTTTACAAAAAAGACCACAACTTCCTCATTTCAACTTCTATTAAGATAATTTTGGTGTCTATAGAAAGATAAAACAATTACCCACAACTTTTATTCCTATCACTTTAACAAATAAGAAACAGAAACAGGGGAAAATGGTGTTTGAAAACAGAGTCAGAACTTAGCGCGTTAGATCTGACCTACCCTCACTCATAAGGGCATATCTCTCTTATTTCCAATCCGATTAAGGTGATTCCAGAGGCGTATAAAAGATTAGAAATAGGGCTACAATTCATATGTTCAACATATTTCCATATTCTACATAAAACATAACACCCAGAACCAACCAATAAGTCATGAAGGAGGATGTTGATCTTACCTTCTTCCTTCAACTTGGTCTTCCTCTTCTCTTGCTCTACTACCTTCTCTCTAGAGAAAAAATCATCAAAACAACAAGTTACCTCCATCCATTAGTTCCATGGAAACTTTAGGGTTGAGCAAGAAAATGGAAAAGATTGAAAACCAAAGACCTTACCTCTTCCCCTTGAGTCTCACTCTAGTTGTCTTCTTCCTTCTATCTTCTTTCTTCTTCTTCTTTTCTTCCCTTTCTCTCTTTTCTCTTTCTTCTTCCGTTTTCTTTCTTCTCTTTTCTCCTTCTCCCCTTGCCGTGGGTTCCTCTCCTTTAGGCTGGAAGGTGGCGACTTGGCCACCAAGTCAAGGGGAAATTATAAAATAATGTGTCTTCTCCAATAAGCCACTTACCCTCCTAACTATTACCCTTGCTTTGCCTAACAATTTCAAGAATTCCATTCCATTAAAGTATGACTAAGGGGTTGGCTAAGACTTTGTTTGGTTTAGAGAAAACTCACCAAGTGTTTAATCCCTTCTTGAGCCTTACTTTAATGGGTTTTTGTGCAACTCTCTTCATGGCTCTACATTTCTATCCTTGTCTATTTATGGCTCTATAGTCAATGAAGACATCATTTCTTTCTTAATAATTCTTTCCAAAAATGAGAAAGTCCTTATTAAACATTCATTTTTATTTCTCTATAACTCCCTTGTTTAACTCTTTTAAACCCTTTCCTACTATTTCATTTTGTGAATATTATCAACAGAATTTCGGGTGTTACAGAAGGAGGAAGCAGTGGCTACTTCGAAGGATGACAAAACCGATGGCAAGGCAACAACCAGCACATCAGACATTGCTGAATCGTAAATGTGATCCTCAAATTAGACAATGGATTGACAAGAGTTTTTTTCAAAATTTTTCTAATGAACATGATGCTTATGTTCTTTGGCAAAAGTTAGAGAAAATGTATGTAAGGACAACTGCACAGAATAAATCCAATCTGATGCGACGATTATTTAATTTGAAGTATAAAGACGGGAGCAGCGTATCGAAACACATGAGCGAGTTCCAAGGTATTATAGATCAACTCAACTCGATGAAGATGATTGTTGACGATGAGCTACAAGCATTGTTGATGCTGAGTTCTCTACCAAAAAGCTGGTACACTTTAGTTGTGTCAGTCAGCAACTCTGCTCCTGAAGGCAAGCTTAACATGGATATGGTAAAAGATAGAATGTTGAACGAAGAATCTTGACGAAAATATGAATGATATAATCTTGAAACTGAAGCGCTTGTCACAAAAAAACAAGGCAAGCAGGAATGGCACGGAAGAAATAAGAGTAGAGATTCCCAGAGCCAAAACCAGCAAAGAAGACGATTAAAGTCTAGATCAAGGCACGACAAGAAGTGTCACCACTGTGGTAAGTCTAGACATTTCATTTGTGAATGTTGGAAAGCAGTCCAGAAAACAAGAAGCAAAAAATTGAACAAATGATATTGCAACTATCACCGAAGAAGTTGTCATTGTTCAAGATGCTAATTATATCAATCTAGCATGTCAAGACTCTACATGAGTAGTTGACTCAGGTGTTTCCTACCATGTCACCTTAAGACGAGAGTTCTCATCCTACACTCAAGGTGAGTTCGAACGAGTAAGGATAGGAAACGATGATGCATCTAAAATTTTTCGGTATCGGCCATATTTGTTTGGAAACTAACCTTGGATACAGATTACTTCTGAAAGATGTGAGGCATGTTCCAAATATCTGCCTCAATTTGATCTCCACTAGAGTACTTGATGATGATGGTTACAACAGCTATTTTGGTGAAAGAAAGTGGAAGCTAACCAAAGGCAATTTAGTAGTAGCTAAAGGCAAGAAAAATGTGTCTCTCTACTCCACAGAAGCAAAGTTGTGTATAGGATATGTAAATACTATTAGGAAAGAAATCCCCATCGAGTTATGGCATAAACAACTCTGCCACATGAGTGAAAAAGGCCTCAAAGTTCTTTCCAATAAGGAGCTCTTACCAGAATTGAAAGGTATATCTTTGTATACTTGTATTGATTGTATTATGGAAAAATAATACAGAGTAGCATTTCATAGTTCTCTGCCTCTAGAAAAGAAAACATTCTAGACTTAATACACACAGATATTTGCACAATGAATACTAAGTCACTAGGTGGAGCACTTTATTTTGTGACTTTTATTGATGACCATTCAAGAAAAGTGTGGGCATTTGCTTTGAAAATTAAAGATCAAGTGCAGGAAGTTTTCAAGCAATTTCATGTAAAAGTTGAGAGAGAAACTGGCAGATATTTAAAGTGTGTACGTGTAGATAATGGTGGTGAGTATCGCGGTCCATTCGAGGAGTACTGTAGAAATTTCAGCATCAGTTTAGAAAAATTAGTGCCAAAGGCACCTTAACACAATGGTGTAGCTGAAAAGATGAATAGAACTATTTGTGAGAGAGTCAGATGTATGCTCTCAAATGCAAAACTGTCAAACTCCTTTTGGGGAGAGGCAATAAGGACATCAGTCGATCTAATCAATCTTTCTCCATTAGTTCCATTGAACTATGACATTCCAGAAAGAGTCTGGACAAGGAAAGATATTTCTTACAAACACTTGAAGGTATTTGGCTGCAGAACATTTATTCACATTCCAAAAGATGAGAGGTACAAGTTGGAAGGAAAATCAAAGCAGTGTATCTTTATGGGATATGCTCATAAAGAATTCGGTTATAGACTCTAGGACCCTATTAGCAAAAAGATCATTAGAAGCAAAGATGTGGTGTTTCTTGAAGATCAGACAATCAAAGATTTTAAGAAACCAGAGAAGCCATAATCAAATGAAATTTCAGTTAATTTGGATCCAGTCTATCCACCAACAAATTCTAATGACGGAAGAGTTATTCCAGATACTGACAATGTTGATATACCAGCTAGCAGTACACAATCAGAGCGAATTCCTAAATAAGTCCAACAAAAAGTATCGTTAAGGAGATCCGTCAGAGAGAAAATTGAGTAGTAGGTATTCTCCTAACTAATATGTAATGCTTACTGACAGGGGAGAACCAGAGAGCTATGATGAAGCTATTACTAACCAGTACAAGGATGAGTGGTTAAAAGCTATGCAAGAGGAAATGAAATCTTTGCATGAGAACCACACATTTGATTTGGTAGAACTACCACAAGGAAGAAGAACACTCAAGAACAAATGGGTGTACAAAATCAAGAACGAAGAAGGCAACTCACAACCATGTTACAAAGCAAGATTGATTGTTAAAGGATTCGGTCAAAAGAAGGGTATTGACTTTGATGAAATCTTTTCACCAGTGGTAAAAATGTCTTCTATCCGAGTTGTTCTTGGCATAGCAGATAGTCTCAATTTGGAGGTTGAACAACTTGACGTAAAAACTGGTTTCTTACATGATGATCTTGACGAGGAAATCTACATGCAGTAGTCTGAAGGTTTCTAAGTCAAGGGGAAAGAGAAGTTGGTGTGTAAAGTAAAGAAGAGTTTGTATGGTCTAAAACAGGCACTAAGGCAGTGGTACAAAAAGTTTGACTCATTCATGGAGGAAAATGAATACAACCGAACGACGGCAGATCACTGTGTCTTTATCAAGAAATTTTCTGATGGTGACTTTATCATTCTTTTGCTTTATGTTGATGATATGTTGATTATAGGTCAAAACATCAACAACATTAACATATTGAAGAGAGAGTTGAGCAAGTCCTTTGCAATGAAGGACTTAGAACCTGCTAAACAAATCCTTGGCATGAGGATTACCCGTGATAAGAAGAATCACAAAATTTGGCTATCTCAAGAATAGTACGTGAAAACAATTCTTAAAAGATTCCACATGGACAAGGCAAAATTTGTCAGTTCTCCACTTGCAAGTCACTTTAAGTTAAAAGTGAGTCAATATCCTTCAAGCAAGGAGGATAAATCAGAGATGAGTTAAGTGTCTTATGCATCAGCGGTTGGCAGTCTAATGTACGCCATGGTATGCACTAGACTAGACATTGCTCATGTTGTTGGTGTTGTAAGCTGATTCTTGTCAAATCTTGGAAAGGAACATTGGGCAGAAGTCAAATGGATACTCAGATATCTCAGAGGTACTTCTAATCATTGTTTGTGCTTTGGTAATGGTACATCTATACTAGAAGGATACACAGATTCAAATATGGTTGGAGATGTGGATACTCGAAAGTCCATCTCTGGATACCTGATAACATTTGCAGGGGGAGCTGTCTCGTGGCAATCACGATTACAAAAGTGTGTTGCTTTAAGCACCACAGAAGTAGAATACATTGCAATTACTAAAGATTGCAAAGAAATCCAGTGGATGAAGAAGTTTCTGTAAAAGTTAGGTCAAAACCAGGAAAGCTATGTTCTCTATTGTGACAGTCAGACCGCAATACACCATAGCAAGAATCTAACTTTCTATTTTAGATTGAAACACATTGATGTAAGATATCATTGGATCCGTGATGTGTTGGAAAGTAAACAATTGGAAGTTGAGAAAATTCACACCAATGAAAATAGAACTGATATGATGACAAAGGCTCTACCAAAAGAGAAGTTAGAAGTCTGTAAAGAAACTACAGGCTTAGCATCATCCCCAATTAAGTTAGGAGAGGGAGATTTGTAAGATGGGTCCCTCCAAGTGGGGGACATGCTATATTAAATTAAAAAAAGGCTGTGGGTCCCACCATTGAAATATTTCAATGGTAAGCACTTAAATTTTTGAAGGAAGAAAAGAGAGGAAGAAAAACTTTATGCAGGTGCGTAATAGGTGAGGGTTTGGCTCTATAAATAAAGCCTCTCCGCTTAACCATTTTCATCCAATTTAGAGTGCATCTTTAGAGAGGAAGTGTGAGAGAAAAATAGAAAGATCTTCAGGAAGAAAATTTTTTGAGAGAAAATTAGTAAGCCAATTTCTGAAGGTACAATCTACAAATTGAGAGAGAGATCCACCTAAGAGTGAGTTTTGTAATCTCATTATTATAGTAGAAGTTTAAGCGGCCTACGGGTCCCATGGTTTTTACCTTCATTTTAGAAGAGTTTTCCACGTTAATATCTTTAGTGTTATTTTTTATCTACTTAATTTGTGGAAATTATCCCATAAAAAATAATTAGTAGATTAAGCCATTCATACTTCAAATGATCTTGCAAACCAACAAAAAACATCTCACAATCCACAATTTAAAAAGACCAGTTACCTCAGTGGAGATGCGCTCAAACTTAGTTTGATATTCTATAACAAAGGAATCCTATTTGCATTCCTTCAGCGCTGATTGAGGATCTTCAAATAAACTAGAACCAAAACAACCTGCAAAGTGTCAAGAAATTATGGCCATGATGAAATGAAATTGTTCTAGTTTGTCCACTGATACCACGCAAAGACAGGGCCTAACATGTGAAAGGACGCCAATCAAATGTTGATCCAAAGGAAAATGATACAGTTTCAAGTATTATTGGATTTTGAAAACCCTAGCCACTGGATCAGAACCATCAAAATGAGGGATATTAATTTGAAGACCTTTCAAGAACTAGAAGTTCAGAAGATGGAGCTGTGGAACTACCAGCACTGCCATTTGAAAACAGGAAACTACATTGCTTCAAGAAGGGGCGCATAATTGATTACATGTTCTTCATAGAAGTAATTTCCATTTGAGCCATACGAGCTTCAGTGAGACCATGAAGTTTACGTAATTTAGATCAATCATCACAGAGCTCCTTATAATTATCCTTAATGCAGGCAAGACGAGTACCTTCAGCCAGGGTGACGGGAGGAAGAATGAAAGCACCAATGATGCAGTAGAGATAAAAATGATTAAGCGGGGTAGTGTTATTTTGTTTTACTTAATATAATACCAAAGTATCCCTCATGATAAAATACTAATCTTTTCGAATTACTTGACGCATTAAATACTAATTTTCTCTTAATAAATATTTTTTGAATAAATTCTTAAATTTATTAAGTCTTTACAATTTAATCTCTAAATTTTATTACATAATTTAATCTCTAAATTTACCAAATATCAAACAACTTAATCTTTATGTTATTTCTACACTAACTGATTGCTGACGTGGCACGTTAAATGCTAATTAATCATGCCATATCAGTGCTCACTCAGCTCAAAAAATAAAAAATATATAATTTAGTCTTTAAATTTATTATATCTCTACAATTTAGTCTTTAAATTTAAGTCATTACAAAATTTAGTCTCTAAATTTATCAAAGATCAGATAACTTAATCTTTCTGTTAACTTCACAATAACTACTTATGATGTAACCCGTTAAGTATTTACATAATACGTTAAATGCGAACTAATCATGCTACATTAATGTTAACTCGATTAAAAAAGAAAATTTCAAAATGTTTCGTTTTCTACTCTATTTTTCCTGTCCCCCTTGAAAATCCCTCTTTCTAACTTCAACGGACAATGCTGCTAAACACCTCAGTACTAGGAAATTATTCTAATAAGTTTCTGACAATTAGAAACAAGAAAGTTATTTTAGAATATGTGATATTAACAAATGTGGTGATGATTAACTTGGTAATTTACACATTTTGGGTTACAAGAATGTAATATCCCGTAATTTTTATTTTTAAATGGTAGTGTTTTGCAATAAATAAATATATTTTTATTTGTTTAACAATGATTATATTTTGCTAAAAGAATGTATACTTTTAATTAAAATAATTATTGTTTTGCTTAAAATAATTATATTGGCCTCTAATAAATTTTTGTTTTATTTTTAGAAATATTCTTTCTTTTATTATGCATAAAGATATTTATTTTGTGATTTGTATTATTAAAATTTTATTAAGGAAAGTCATGATTTGATATTGCAACTAAAGTTCTGCAATAATATAAATTTTTAGAAATTTGTGAGATATTTTAGGATGAAAAACAGTATTTATATGAATATATATAAAATAAAATAAAAATAAATCTAAAAATTTAATTATTAAATAATAAAAAATAAAAGGAGAAAAGAGAAACGGAGGGGGGAGACAGAAACCGAGAAGAAAATTTGTAGAAGATGAATAATGTGAATAGTGAATAGTACCTCTATATTTTCTCTCTAGATTTAGAATTCTACAGGTCTCTGATCTCAAAACTAAGAGTACCACTGGATTTAGGACGGAGAGTACTACGATTTTGATCGATTAATTTTTCAAATCAGTCGTTGAATCGCCGTAGATCTGAAGTAGAAAATGTCAGAAAAAGGTAAACTCTGAAACTCTTACTTAGAGACCTCCAATTGAAAATCTGACACCGTAGATGGATTCAGGAGCTAGATAAACCTTAGGATATAGATTTTTTCGACCATCTGACAGCTTTTTATTCGTCGTGAATAGTGATTTTCGGAGGGGTGAATAGTGATTTTTGGTTGTGAATAGTGATTCGGGCTGTTTAGTCAAATGTGGATTGAAAAAGTAAATTTTAGGGCTGTCCAATCTGGAACCCTTACCCTGTGAGTAGATGATTCTTCCTATGTCTTGCCCTATACTCTTCTTGATCTTTAAGCATGTATATGATTATGTTTATGAGATATTTACACTTTTATATGTTACTGAGATTCATTAAAATTATCTGAATTGCATACAATTTGAAATACAGTTCAAGAAGAGTATAGTTTTGAAACTGGATTTCTGAACTCATGGTGTATCTGATTTCACATGTATTTCTTATTAAATGATAAAGTGAATATTTATGCATGTAGCATTATTTATAAAGCTATATGATTGCCTCGAGAAAGGGCATGTACATGTAATAAACCCTGAATGGAGAATTTATGACAGATGAATCTATACTAAGACTGAAAGTCTGCATTATATTGAGAATTTTATATTGGATTATATGGCATATGTGTATATGATATTGATTTATACAGTGATATGTTTGCCTCGGATATGGGCATGTATATGTGATTCTTCTGATTGAGAAGTTTTGACAGAGAAATATACTGAGAATGAAATGATGTATTATATAGTACCTTTGTTTTGATTAATACGGAATATATGATATTATGGTTTTATGGAGGAATCCTATTGAAACACTGTCTGCTAACAGCAGGTGATGTTAACCTTAGTGCATACCTTGATTGCCTCAGCTAGCAGAGGGAGTGGTGCTAGCCTCATGTGAGGGTCAACACACAGGAGATGACATGTGAAGGAGAGCAGAATGCCTCCTATATGGGCGAAATGCCAGTTATATGAGATGTAATTTGCCTTCCCTTGTTGTGTGCTTGGGAAATACCCATATAGAGTCCATTCGCTTATCCTATTGAATGGTAGTATGGCAAACTTCAGTGGGATACTGAATTTAGGTAAATCCTATACCACCAAAGTACGGAAGGGGTTAAACTCTGATATGGTGGTTCTAATATAGGATCCTCCTAAGATTTTTATAAGAAATGTTTTAAATGAATATCACCGTTTGATTATTGATTATATTGTATCATATTTGGATATAGATATTTGAATTGATTTAAACTGAGAATATTTGAAAATGCTAGTCCCATATAGATGTACTTCTGAATTATAGATTTTGATATGATAAATTTTAACTAATGAGTACATCCATATGTTGATCTGAGAGGTCATAGGAGGTATTATCTGGTCACTAAGTTGTAAAACTCACTACACGTTGTGGATATATTTTTCAGATAAAGACCCAAAGTTTAGTCCTGCGGCTTCTTAATCGACTAGGTGTCGTACTTCTGTGGTAAGCCTAAATTGTTTCTGGACTCTCAGTGTTTAAAATTGTAATATAATTGTATTCTAGAGTTGCTCTGAACACCACAGGCAGGATCCCTGCTTCTGTTGTACTTTGATGTTTATAAATTTGGTATATATATGGAAATACATATTTGTAAAAGAGTGTATTATATATGTTATGGAAAATATATGATCGTAAAGTAGGTGTTTTACGTGTTTTAAAATTAGGGGGGGTGACAAGTTAGTATCAGAAAATTAGGTTTCCCTGTAACTATTAGAGAAAAGGATTCTTTAGTAGGACCTTTAGTATGGATATGAGCCAGACATATTTATACTTCAGGTGCTGCTGAGTGATTCTATAGGGTTTCAATTTCCTTTCTATTTCAAGTTGTTAAATTTCATAGTATAAGATTGATTGAATATCGTGGTATCTTAAGAAGTATCTATGGGTCAATTTCTACCTGAAAGTGGAAAGGGATATGCATCCCAAAGAATTTAAAGAATTAAGACAAATGCCAAATATGATCATTTCTGAAAATGATATACGTTTTACCCAGTTGTCTAGATATGGTAGACTTTGATGTGATATTGGGAAAGGATTGATTAGTATCATATCTTGCCATTTTATAATGTCATCTTAAGGTAATTAAATTCAATATTTTCAAATAATCTCCTTTCATGATACGAGATTATTGTAGTAAAGTACCGAATAATTTAATTTCTGCTTTAACAACCCATAAGTTATTACAAAAAGGTGCCAAGGATATTTGGCAGTGGTGAGAGATGTTGATATAAAGTATACCAGTGTAAATTAAGTTACAGTGGTTAGAGAATTTTCTGATATAATTCCTAAAGAATTGCCAGGATTACCACGAAACAATAAATAGAATTTGGTACTGATTTATTTCCTAGAACCTAACCAGTGTCTATATTTTCATATAAAATGACACCCACTGAACTTAAAGAACTAAAAAAGAAATAGTTATAAGACATGTTAGACAAGGGATTTAAAAGCCCTAGTATTTTTATTTGGAGTGCTCCAGTTCTATCTGTGAAAAAGAAAGATGGATCATTATGACTATGCATAGATTATAGACAGTTGAATAAAGTAACAATATGGAATAAATACCCATTACCTCATATAGATGATTTGTTTGACTAGTTACAAGGTGCTCAACATTTTTCAAAAATTGAATAGATTTGATATCTGGATATCATCAATTGAGGATAAGGGAAGAGAATATTCAAAAAATTTCTTTTAGGACTCGTTATGGGCATTATGAGTTTTGGGTGATGTCATTTGGTTTGAAAAATGCCCTAGCTACACTTATGGATTTAATAAATAGTAATTAAGTCATTCTTGGATTAAATTGTAAATATATTCATTGACGATATTATTAATATATTTCAAGAGTACAGAGGATCATAAGCAACGTTTGAGGATAGTTTTACAAATTCAAAAGGGAGTATCGGCTATATGCTGAGTTTTAAAATACGAATTTTGACTTAGTAGTTTTATTTTTGTAGTGCATGTGACTAATAAGGATCGTATTCAAGTTGACCCTAAGGAAGTAAAAGTGGAACAACAATTGCTACGTACTACTACAGTTAAAGATGAAGATCCAAATCTAACTTGCACTTTCCACGATTGTCTGTCTTCCAATCTATTCGAGTCATAGTTGGATTAGGTACATGAACATATGCTTGTAAAGTATCAATCAACTCCTCAACATTTGAATTTGAGATGATAATTCGTCGTGCTGAGTGTGAGATGAACCTTTGTTCCACAGCCTCATCAAGAGAAGACAACAGACCATCAAAGAAGTGGTTAACGTTTAACAAACCTGTCGGTTTGTTATGGATATTCAGTTGTGCCCAAGAGACTATTTGAAAAATCTCCTCTAAAGTACCAAAACTACCTGGTAAAGCAATGAAGACATCAGCATTGGTCATCATTCTAGCTATGCGCTCATGCATAGAGACAATTCTAAATTCTTCCCCAACTGTTTTTCCTAAAATATTTGATACAGCTAGAGCTATAGGAATAATATCTAGAACTTGACATCCTCCTCTATATGCAGCTGTAGACACACACCCCATTAATTTACGGTTACCTCCACCATAGATTAAATGAATTTTTCTTCTAACCAGTACCATACCTAGGTTTTGTGTAGCTTTCATATACTCTCTATCTTTTTCAGAACTAGAACTACAAAAGACACAAATATTTTGAAACTAACGGAATGCGATTCCCTCCATAGCTGCACACACTTTAACTTTGAGTATGAAGATAAAAATATTAATGTGTAAATTTATAGAACTCAGAGAATGGCATATTTATGATAGCTATGCGAATAGGCCGAGAATAATTAGAACAACTATGTGAGTAATTGATGGATATAAACTAAATTGAAGGTGAAATTTTCAAAAATGATAGTAAGCATGTATATGTACAGTAGTTGTGATTGAGGTTCATAATAAGTACATAAAGAGAATAAGGTTAAGATATCATCAGAAATTTGTCTTTTCCTTATTGTCCTTAATGAAGCATTGATGTCTTGATTCTTGTGAGGAAATTGTAGGTGATAGGCGTAATTATAAAAAAAAGAGTGAAAATGCAAACAAGTTAATTGTTGAAGAATGACAATCAAATAATTTATTTTATTTTCCCAATATTCTTACCAGTCGACTAACTATTTTGAGAAATTTTAATTTGGACTAATTATTTTACAGTTGATTGATTACATCTATTTTGAAGCAATCAACTGCATCCTACCAGTTAACTACATGCTCTTTATTTTTCACAAACTTTTATAAGCTCAGAAATACTTCTTTTCCATGTGATATTCTTCAACCGAATAATAATAGTTTTGAATTAAATTTTGGTATATATATTCAAAACTTGTAGCCACCGATTTTTGTCGAAATAACATTTAAATTTTGTTTACAGATTTTCAAGAATTACATCCACCGATTTTAATTTTATTTCAATGTTTTTTCCAAATTTCTAACTTCTTATTTTGGCACCATGCTCTATTATGTATTCCACATTTTCTGTTGTATTGTCCTACATTAATATTTGGCATTAAATACAAAGTTCTTTTCCCTCATTACAAGAAAAGTTAATTTATTTTCTTTGAAACTCAATTATTATGGTGTCCAAGTGGTTAGTAGGTTAAAGTAATGAAAATTTTAAAAAGAATAGACGGATGATGGCCTTATGGTGCTTTGACAAATATAATCAAGAGAATTAGTGGTGTTGAAGTTTTGAGGAATAAAATATGGGAAATGAGATTTAAATTAATCTTTGAACTCTTAATTTGGAAATATGGAGAATACTCTGAGAATCATGTCCGAAAATAATGTAAGTGATCAAGATATTTGTGTTAAAGGTTTATACCATGCTAAATCGAGTCTAGTATCTAGGATGTGAATTATGTTGAAATTGAGAATTCATGTATGAGTAATTGTTGGGAAAAATTTTCTTGAAATGATTGGGTGAATTAAACGGGATTGATATAAGTTAGAATGAGGTGCTTTTAGATATGATAGAAGAAAGGCTTAACATGTTTGATAATAAATTTATTGGCGTTAATAAGAGGGTATAGAGTTACTGTGATAAGGTAAGTTGGAATTGTTAAACATGTGCCAATGGTACAAAAACGTTATAAAATGTTTGGTGGATTTATTGCTACGTATGTTTAACATATTTATTAATGAATTTTAAGATAAAAATAGATGATAGATTAAGATGATAATATTCATGGGATGATGGTGACATTTAAGAATCAAAGATGACATGATAGAAGTCTGGAATAAGACAAGATAGATACCCAATATAGATGTGAATATATTTTTTTATGTGTGTGTTTCCTAATATCGACTTATAGATATATGTATGCGAGCTTGAGGATATAAAAGAATGAGATATACAATGATTTAAGAGTTTTTTACATGTATATATATAATCTGTTGAGTACTTTGTATAAAGTGAAATTGATATAAATTATCAGTTGGTGACCACATATTCTTGAAGGACTCACCAATGAAAGAGGTAATGAGGTTGGAAAGAAGGAAAAAATTAAGCTCTAGTATATAGACTCTTTTGAAAATTTAAACAAAGTAGGCATAATAGTACATTGCCTAGCCTTGCCATTAGTATTAAATAATGTGGATACAGACTTTCTTGCATCAATGCTAAGGAAGTACCTATTAGACTTTTCTTATGTTACCTAATTCCAAAGAATTCAATTGAACAAGAATTTGGCTTAATTATGAATAAAAATCGATGTCTATTGTTGATCGACAAGTGAAGAACTTATGGATAAACGAAATCCCTATAGTTAAGTTATATGGCAAAATCACTCAAGTAAAGAGACATATTAAAAAGTAAAGATGATTTACAGAAAAGATATCCCCAATTATTTGAGTAACAAGGTTGGTAACTCCGAATTATACCTTGATTTCATTCCCTACATGTGGTAGGATAGGTTGAAATTCAGGAACCGAATTTCTTAAGGGGGGAAGAATGTAATATCCCGTAATTTTTATTTTTAAATGATAGTGTTTTTGCTATAAATAAATATATTTTTTATTTGTTTAACAATGATTATGTTTTGCTAAAAGAATGTATACTTTTAATTAAAATAATTATTGTTTTGCTTAAAATAATTATATTGGGCTCTAATAAATTTTTATTTTATTTTTAAAAATATTCTTTCTTTTATTATGCATAAAGATATTTATTTTTTGATTTGTATTATTAAAATTTTATCAAGGAAAGTCATGATTTGATATTACAACTAAAGTTCTGTAATAATATAAATTTTAAAAAAAAATTGAGATGTTTTAGGATAAAAAACGATATTTATATGAATATATATGAAAAAAATAAAAAAAATCTAAATATTTAATTATTAAATAATAAAAAATAAAAAGAGAAAAGAGAAACGGAGAGGGGAGATAGAAACTGAGAAAAAAATCTACAGAAGATGAATAGTGTGAATAGTACCTCCATGTTTTCTCTCTAGATCTGGAGTGTCTACAAGCCTCTAATCTCAAAACTAAGAGTACCACAAGATTCAGGACGGAGAGTATTACGATTTTGACCGAACAATTTTTCAAATCAGCCGTTGAATTGCCATAAATCTGAAGTAGAAAATCTCATAAAAAATTAAATTCTGAAACTATTACTTAAAGACCTTCAATTGAAAATCTGACACTGTAGATGGATTTAAGAGTTAGATAAACCTTAAGATATGGATTTTTTTAGCCATCTGACGGCTTTTTATTCATCGTGAATAGTGATTTTCGAGGGGTGAATAGTAATTTTCGGTGGTAAATATTGATTTCGGTCGGTGTGAACAGTATTTTTCGGTTGTAAATAGTGACCAAGCTCCTAGAGTCATTTTCTAAGTTTTTAAACTCTCTCTGGACACATTTTTTAAGTCTGTTTAGTCAAATGTGGATTGAAAAATTGCATTTTAGAGTTGTCCTATTTGGAGCCCTTACTCTGTGAGTAGATGATTCTTCTTATGGCTTGCCTTATACTCTTCTTGATCTTTATGAACTCATGGTGTATCTGATTTCACATGTATTTCTCATTAAATGATAAAGTGAATATTTATGTATATGGCATTATTTATAAAGCTATATGATTACTTCGAGAAAGGGCATGTACATGTAATAAACCCTGAATAGAGAATTTATGATAGATGAATCTATACTAAAACTGAAAGTCTGCATTATATTGAGAATTTTATACTGGATTATATGGCATATGTGTATATGATATTGATTTATACAGTGATATGTTTGCCTCGGATATGGGCATGTATACGTGATTTTCCTGATTGGAAAGTTTTGACAGAAGAATATACTGAGAATGAAAATGTTGTATTATAATAGTACCTTTGTTTTGATTAATACGGAATATATGAGTTATAGTTTTATGGAGGAATCCTATTGAAAACATTGTCTGCTAACAGCAGGTAATGTTAGCTCTGGTGCGTACCTTGATTGCCACAGCTAGCAGGGAGAGTGGTGCTAGCCTCGTGTGAGGGAAAACACACGGGAGATGACATGTGAAGGAGAGCGGAATGCCTCCTATATGGGCGAGATGCCAGTTATATGAGATGTGATTTGCCTTCCCTTGTTGTGTGCTTAGAAAATACCTATATAGAGTCCCTTCGCGTGTCCTATTGAATTGTAATAGTGCAAACCTCAGCGGAATGCTAAATTTAGGCAAATCTTATGCCACCAAAGTACGAAAGGGGTTAAACTCTGATATAGTAGTTCTAATATGGGATCCTCCTAAGATTTTTATAAGAAATTTTTTAAATGTATATCACCGTTTAATTATTGATTATATTATATTATATTTGGATACAGATATTTGAATTGATTTAGACTGAGAATATTTGAAAATGCGGGTCTCATATGGATGTACTTCTGAGCTGTAGATTTTGATATGATAAATTTTAACTAATGAGTACATCCATATGTTGATATGAGAGATCATAGGAGGTATTATCTGGTCGCTGAATTTTAAAACTCATTACACGTTGTGGATATGTTTTTCAGATAAAGACCCAGAGTTTGGTCTTGCAGCTTCTTAATCGATTAGGTGTCGTACTTCTATGGTGAGCCTAAATTGTTTCTGAACTCTCACTGTTTAAAATTGTAATATAATTGTACTCTAGAGTTGCTCTAAACACCACAGGCAGGATCCCTACTTCTACTGTACTTTGATATTTATAGATTTGGTATATATATGGAAATACATATATGTAAAAGAGTGTATTATACATGTTATGGAAAATATATGATCGTAAAGTAGGTGTTTCACGTGTTCTAAAATTAGGTGCATGACAAAGAAGAGGCCATGATTTCAACATTCTCAACCTCTTCTTATTTAGTGTTGTGCTAACTCTTATAATTTTTACTCTAATTCAAGTATTTTAATGCTGAAAATTTTCTAATTGATATATATTTGTTAGCCCCCATGTGTTTGAATGATGTTGTATATTCTAATAAGATACTTCTTTTGTTGCAGATCCTTTTACTTGAGATATATCTTTCTTTTTTCCTTTGGGGACAAGGAAAAATGTGATTTAACTTATGAAATATATTGTCACTCTGCTGTTAAATAGTTGATTGAATAGAGAAAATTTGTATTAAATTGTAAATACATTTATAATGATATTCCCTTTCTTTGAATGATTCCAGGTATTTATTGCCTGCAAAACAAATACAATAACTAGTTCAACAATTTGAAGCAAACAGTATGAAGTTGAGGGAACAATTTCATTTCAAAATTTTATGGATGAGACAATGCTGATATGGCATGATTAATGGGCATTTAACATATTACGTAAGCACTTAGCATGTCATATCAGTAAACAATTAAGATAAAGATAATGGAAAGACTAAATTTGTTTACGTTTGATAAATTCAAAAGTTAAATTGTGTAATGACCTGAATTCAAGGACTAAATTGTGGACATAGTAAATTTAGGAACTAAATAGTAAGGATCTAATAAATTTAAAGAATAAATTGTGTATTTACTCTTTTTTAAAACTGAGTTAGCTATGATGTAACATGATCAATTGGTATTTAATGTACTACGTAAACACTTAACGAGTCATATCAGCAAATAGTTAGTGTGAAAATAACAGAAGAATTAAGTTGTCTGACATTTAGTAAATTTAGGAACTAAATTGTATAATGACTTAAATTTAGCAATTAAATTATAAGGATAAAATAAATTCATGAATTAAATTGTATATTTACTCTCTTTTTTCATCTATACAAAATATTTAAAGGGTTTAAATCTCTTCCGCTCAAACCAAATTCGAATAAGGAGGCACTCCTAAATACAGAAACCTTTCTAACTCATTCTCCAAATCTAGGTTTAAATATACTACAAGTCCCTATAATTTTTCCCAATTTTGAATTAGGTCCCTATAATTTTTTTTCTTGATTTGGCATCCTTACAGTTTAAAATTCTTTTAATTAGATCCCTGCTGTCAACTTCCGTTATAACCCCGTTAGTTTGGTGCTGATGTGGAAAATAGAATGCCTATATGGCATTATGGGAATCTTATATGGAAGGTGAAAAAGGTAAAGGATTAAAGTTGTAATATGTTACTCTACTCACAAATTCAACATGAATTCGTGGATTCTGCCAAGATTAAAAGAAATTGGTTGAAAGAAAATATCAAGGAGTTACTTCTATATTTTGAACTTAGAACCAAAGAGGGAATTGCTATTAGGTTTAACCAGCGTATAGGTTTAAATACAATAAAACTGTGAAACTTTAGCAGCTGCTTCAATCCATGTCAGCTTTCCATAATGCTATGTAGTCATTCTATTCGCCACATTAGCACCAAACTAATGGAGTTATAATAGAGTTTGACGACAAGGACCTAATTAAAAAAAATTTCAAATTGTAAGGATGAAAAATCAAGAAAAAAATTTATAGGGACCTAATTCAAAATTGGTCTAAACTATAAGGACTTGCAATGTATTTAAACCCTAAATCTATATACTACAGTTGTGGCCATTCACAGAATACTTAATAGTTCCATAGAGCTAACAGCTCTTCCTTGTAGTTAGCTCGTGTAATCTTGATACTTCATTGAGAGTTTGTTATTTTTCTTTGGAGGAGTGGAAAAATCATATTCATACAAAATGAACAATACATCAAGCACTGGGGCCAAAAAATAAAGGTAAGATAGACAAATTCTATAGTTTCTGAAGATTTAAAGCAAAAAGTTAGTACCATGACTAAAAAATAAAGAGGTAACACACTTTTCAAATCCTAATATACTTAATATTACATCTCAAAATTTAGAACTACAGTTGATGCAACAATAAAATAAAGAAGAATAAGAGATGCAACTTGTAGAGGTAACACACTTCCAACATTCTCTGAAGATAAATTCTTTTCAAGTATTTTCTACTCAATCATAAGTTTAGTGTTATAAATCTGATTTCTTCCACTCAGATTTAAACTCAAACTATAAATCTAGATAAATGAGAAGCATCTCTTGAAGTTTTGATAACTCTTCTACAATAAAAGGAAAAAACTTCTCTAAAGAAAGAAAATACTCTTCTAAAGAGAGGAAAAAATCTTTCCTAGAGAAAGGAAATACATAAATAAATAAAAAAGAAAAAAAAAGAAAAATAAAAAAAGGATAATAAGGGGACGATGAAGGGGTTGCCATGGCAACCCCTTCCAAAGCTGCCCTTAGGTTTGGTTACTTGCTCTTTGAGAGTTTGCTAATTCTTGTAGTAGTAGTTTCTTTTTGGGCTGGGTATTCAGCATCAGTTTTTTCTTTCTAGTCTGGATTGCAACAACATTTGGGCTTTATTTATGGATGATAGATGCTTCATTTTGATTCCAACTTATCACCAGTGCTTATTTCTTGTGTTTACCCATAAATCTTTCCCTTTTGCCCTTGATATTGACTCTCATATGAGTGGTAAGTATTAAGTCCTAGTCTCAATTGACTTTCTTTCTTTTTCTCTTTCAACATTGCTTTTTTCTTTCTTATTTTATTTATTTCCTAGGTTCTTATGATGGAAAATATAAAATATATATTATTTGCGTCCTTCTGTTGTTTTTCCCTTCATTATGGTGCTTTTTTCTATAATTATCTTTACTTATCAATAAAAACTTCAAATTAAATAAAAAGACAATAAAACCAATCTTAAGAGACTAACTTAGTGATATTTCTTATCTTGATTATTATAGTTTAACTATTAGAACCAGCACTTAAGAGAATTTATAAATTTTATTTTTTAAAAAAAAACCAAATATATAGACATACAAACCCATAAAGACTAGCATACAATTGTGCGTCAAAATTTTTGTATAACTACCCCAAATGAATAAAAAAATGTAGGAGGATACCTTAAATGCTATGTGAGCTTTGCTCTCAAGACACAAGTTTGATATATAAAACTAGCACTTGTCAGGAGGACCTTTTTGTTACAACAAAATTTAATAGAGATTAGTCTCACAATATTAGTAGTATGTGAAGATATTTTGAAAAATAATACAAAAAAAAAAAAGACAATAAATCCTATGGAGATAAGAAAGATGAAGAAGGATGGAAAGAGAAAAGAATAATAGAGTGCAAAAAAAAAAAAGCCTGAGACAAAGACACTTGGAAAATGTCTTATTTTATTCACTTAAATTTGTAGCGAAATTTAATTTAATTTTTATTTTTTTATTTGAATACATCTATAATGTTTCATAAATATTTTCTTAAAATTTTTAAATCTAACTCTATCAAAAAATTTGATCTAGATATACATAATATTTAATTTATTGAGTTGTTTGTCCAAATAACCCAAAAGCTTTCATGTTACTCCAAAAAGATAATATTTGATTATTTTACTTAGGCTGACTTAATCAAACTCTACCACTATTTCAGAGTAACAGAAAATTTTTTGACTAGTTAACTAATTAAACAGATGGTTCATTAAATTAAGCGCCACATATGTTTATATATGCATTTTTTGTTAATTTTTTGTTTTACTTAGATAAAATGTTCTTAAGATATTGTAACGCTCAAGTCAATTATAAGTATAATAAAAGAGTAGATAGACAAAAAAAGTCCATACATATGAGAGGAATACTATCCATAGGTGAGTTTAGGAACATTTTAAAAAAATTCACTTACAACGTGTGAAGTTTACGATTAGCTTCGAACAAATTGTATTTATACATAAGATTGCATCATTAATTCATACCATAGTTATGGCAACATTGTCAAAATGGTCTATGGCGGCATATATTTTCTTGTCTTATTCAAGTTTTTGTAGTCGGATTTACAATAAACTAGCTTGGAGTGATTGAGCCTGTCTTATTCAAGTTTAAATCATTTGTAATTGGATTTATAATAAGCTATCTTGGAGAGTGATTGGGCCTTGTTAAGCCATATCAATTGATTGTCTAGTCCAACAATTAATAGACAATCTTTTTGTTCGGTCCTATAAGTAGGATTAGCCTAGATTATATATCAAATAGTAGAATATGAATTTAACTATAAAATAAAAAAGTTCCAACTGGAAAAACCATTCAAACTACTTATAAATTTTATTTTTAAAAAAACCTAGACATATAGACTTGCATACAATTGTGCGTCAAAATCTTTGTATGATTACCGTAAATGAATAAAAAAAAATGTGAAAAATTCACATACATACACATATATATAACCAAAAAAATATAATTAAAGCTATAAACATAATTTCGATATATAATACAATGAAATAATAATAATATATTGATTCATCATTTTTTATTATTCTTTCTTTATTTTTTTCATAAATTTGTGTGGGTTATGTTTTTTAAGTCCATTAATATTTGGAGATAAGGAAAAAAAAGGAGTAAATTAAAATAAGTTGAAATAATTCCCTTTAGTTGTTTAACATTTATTTAATAAATAATTAATAGGAGGGTGTTAGGGCTTTATCAGAGGGTTAAGCAAGAATAGTTAAGGATGAAGTCTAAGCGATAATTTAGATAAGACGTCTTTTCGATCTTTCCTTGCTTTTCTGCAAAGACATTAACATCATCATTCGATGACTCTCCCTCTCTTTCAATTCAAATTCAAATGCTTTTTTTTTTAACTGATTTTATATTTTTTATATAAAATTAATTTTTTATAAATATTTTTTTATAGATTACAATATTTTATATTGTAAAATTTTTTTAATAATTAAATTTTATCTTACTCGACTTTAGCCACAAATTTAAAAATTAAATTCAAATGCTTCTAAATTTGGCCAAGAGATATGCTAATTATGCTCAAAACTGTGAAATTAAATAAAAGCATGCTTAGCTGGACAGAGGGAGACATTTTTTCTTAAATGTACCTTTCCTGGGCCCATTAATTCTCTAGTATAAGATTCTCTGCCCCTCTCATCTCCAAGTTAGGTGGGTTTATGAACCACTTTAACAGAGATAAAGGCTGTTAACTGCAAAGTTTCTAACTCTATTTTTATTAAATTTTATTGAAATAAACTTCTTAAGTCAAAAAATTGAAGGTGATTTTGAGAAAAATATTTGTTGTGCATATAGGTATAACTATTCTGGAGTAGTGCTTGGTAATCTATGACTTTTTGATAATCACATTTTTTAATGAATTAATTGGTATTTAAATATGATTATTAAACTATAAAGTGCGATTATTTTATTCAGAAAATATTAATAATATTTCAGGTAAATTATTTTTTTTATTTCAAATTTCATGAATTTTTAAAAAATTTCATCCAAGCATAATTTTGATTCAAAATAATTTGAATTCTCTAAAGTTCTTAAAGAATTTTACAGGATAAATTTAAAAAAAATAATTTGATAAAATTAATATTTAATAAATAAGTGAGAGTCACTAATTCAAATGTAAATTTTACATGCTAAATCTCTTACTCTCTGAATAAAAAACTTTGAAATTTTCCAATAAACTATTGGGCTAATTATTCTATGGTGTCTATCAGGCGCTAGTAGCTCCACTTACCTACCAAGAGCCTCTTGCACGCCGATGGGATGTGGATCCCTCCGATTGTGTTTAAGATGTCTCTTGAATAACTACACTTTATAATCAGAAAATTCAACTTTTGTCCCTTTTTTCCATATTATATTTTGTAGTCCTGTGATGCCAAAATTAAAGTTGAGTCTATGATTGGGTTCAAAGTTTAGATCAGGGCTGAGTCTGGGCTAAGTAGCGTTTGAGATTAAGGTTTAAAATGGAGGCACGTTCGAGTTTGAGTCCTAGCGTTTGTCTTCGTTAGGGAGTCAATCCAAGTTTAGTCTCGTGGCTAAAGATTAAGTGCGAGTTTATGAGTCAAGTTAAATCTAAAATTTGGCCTGAGGTTCAAGTTAAGGAGTTGTTTAGGATCCAAGGGTCAAGCTTGGACATAGGATTGATCAGTAGTTAATCTGATCTATATATAAGGATCAAGTCTGGATACGTAGACAAAAACCATGGTCTAGATTTTTAGGTTCAATTTAAGGTCGAGAGTCAAGTTCAATCTAGTCTATTTCAAATCTAATGAGAGAAAATTAAAAGAATTTAAAATCTACTAAAAAGCAAGGAACTAAATTTCTTTTTTTTTTTCCATCGAAATGATCGAAACGTTTCCGTTTTTTGAGTCACCGACACAAAACAGAGTTTTCGAAACGAAACGAAGTGTTTGTTAAAAAATTATACTATTTCGATTGAAATTACTATATTTCGAAATATTTCGGTAGAAATACTCTTGTTTCAGTGGAAATTTCGATGGAAATACTCTTCTTTCGGTAAAAATATTCTTGTTTCGAGTTATTTCGATGGAAATATTCTTGTTTCGAGTTATTTCAATGGAAATACTCTTGTTTCAAATTGCTTCGATGGAAATACTCTTGTTTCAAGTTGTTTCGATGGAAAAGTACTAAACTAATCTGAAAAATAAAAAAATTGATAATCTAAAAGTAGATGAAAGTAGTATCATATTACATCCAATACTAATGTATTTTCTCCCACAAGTTACAACATCTTTATTAACTTCCTACTCTCCCCCTTTATTCTCATGACATTATTTTCTTTCGTTATCTTTATTTTAAAGAAGAAACTACAAAAATAATGAAATGAGAGATTGAAAGACAAAAAAAGAGGAAGATATTTAAAGATAGAGACAAAATTATGGTCGATAGAGAGAGAGAGACTTAAATATAGATACCACGAAAGAGTTAAGAAGAAGATGGATAGATGGATGCAAGAGAGATATTATTGTTGAATGCTGTTAAAATTTGAGTCGGAGTCCCTACTATATTAACATATTTACTTACTATTCAATTATAAATATTAATTCTAATTAATTTTAATATAATTTTATATATCTATATCATTAATATTATATTAAAATCTTTTAAAAGTTTTAAAAATATTATTTAAAATTATTTGAAACGTTTCTTAAAAAATCTTCTGTTTTTTTAAATTTTCAAAACGTTTCGAAATGTTTCTGTTTTTAAAGTCATCGAAACAGTACCTCGAAACGAAATTTAGTACCTTGCCAAAAAGTAAAATTATTTGAAATTCTCTATTTTTAACCAAAAAAAAAGTTTATGATTAAATTATCTTAAATTTATAAAATTATTTTATTAATTATCCAAACATTATTTTGTGTTAGGGATTTCAAATGCTCTATAAAATTCCTTCCCTCACTTAAATTATTCCATCCAAACACAGACTAATATGTTTGTTGACAGTGTTTTATTAGCTAACTTCAGTTCAATTTTATTATACTAATAATGAAGCTAATATGAATTAAAGCAAAATAATATTTTTCATGCTTAGAAAATAGAGATGTTAAATAATTTATTTTTTCAAAAGAAAAAAAAATAGTAGTAAGGTAAGTTACTCAAAGAATATCAAAACATTCACACATTTGAGATCCTAAAAGGATAGGTAAAGGTTCAAATCAAATAATTACTCCCAAATTTTTTTTTTAAAGAGACTACTTAGTTAATCTTTAAATTTTTTTAAAAAAATTGATTTGAATTTAAAAAGATGGATTTTTGTAATTTTAAATAATTTTAATTTACCCAAATATTATTTTGATTTAACTTTATTGGAATGTTAGGGATCTATTCAAATTTAAGTCCTCCAGATGTCCAAATCAAGCTGACTAGGTTTACAATTGAGTTGACTACTTTTTTTAGACCGTCTGATTTTTAAAAATAAAATCACTGAGTACAAAAAGACCAATTCTTACCTTAATCATAATAAGAATTTTATCATTGATAAGATTTGAGCATATCAAAAGATTTACTCTTTCCTTAAAATTAAACCTTATTTAAAATTTTTCATTTAAAAAAAGAATACTAAACTAATATCTATTTTAAAGAGGTTAAAGGAAAATTTTCATTTTCTTGAGATGTAAGCATTAAGTATAAGTGTTTAAAAATCAGAATAGTGGTGAAGGAAGTAGTTATTGTAGTTAAATATATAATATATATATTTTTAAAATATTTATATTATAAAATATGATAAACTTAAATATATAAAATTAATTAAATAAACTATTTAAGATAAATTGATTATGCATACTAATATATATCTCTATTATTATATATGAAAAAATGTATACTTTTATATAATATAATATTTCACGGTTAATAATAACAATTACAATACTATTTTTAATTAAAAATAAAATACATATATAATTATTAGTAATATAAAAAATTAATTAAAATGACATTATTTTTAATTAAAGTTTTTGAAAATAGTTAAAATAGTGTCATTTTAATAACATAAACAGTCAAAAAACCATTCAAACCACTTAGATTTATCGATTTATTATTATTTTTAACTACTTATGTAATTTTTTGGCTGGTTCACCAGCGTTCCAACTTTTTTTGTTGAATAATTTTAATGGTTAAAACAAATCAAACCCTCCACCAATTTATTAGTTTTTTATTTGATCAGCTAGTTCAATTCAATTTTTATAACACTATTACGTATAATTTTGGTTATAAGTTCCAGCATTAGTGGTAAATGTAATGGTGAATCATCCTTTTCTTTGTTGAAAAAGAACCCTCCTCATTTTAGTTGGAGCTGGAAGAATCTCTATATAACTCCTAAATTTGTTTTATTACTATAAGAAAACAAAACTAGCGAACAAATATAATTTAAATAGGTTGAAAAAATTTTATTTTTGTTGGGATATTGATAACTTAAGGATTAATATAGGTTTTGGTTATAAGTTCTAATAGTAGCAATAAATGTATAATGGCATATAATCTTTCTTTTTTTCCTCAACTGGAAACTTGTTCATTCTAGTTAGAGTTGAAACAATTTATATAATTCTTATTTTTTTTTAATTATAAAAAAACATAATGAACTAATCTATTTTAAATAGGTTAAAAAAAATTCTAATTTTGTTGACTGAATCATTTAATAAAGGTTTGTTTGTAAGTTATTTATTTATTTATTTGACATCCCTTGTAATTTAAATTGAAATTTTTAATTCTAAAAATGACTCAAGTACTACTTAACCAATTAGTAAGATAAGTTACATAGTAATTGATAATTTTTTTTTAAAAAAAATCCTCATAATTTTAGTAAAACCTGAAACTACTTATCTAAAATCTAATTTTTTTCATTACCGAAAAAACTTAACCTAATTTTTTCTAGATATGTTAAAGGAAAATTTAAATTTTGTTGAGATATTGATAATTTAAGCAATAAATATAGGTTTATTTATAAGTTTTAGTATTAGTGGTAATGTAACATAATGGCATATAATAATTTTTCTTTCCTCAAACGAAACCTTTCTCTTTATAGTTAAAAGTTAAAATAATTTATCCAACTCCCAAATATTTTCATTGCAGAAAAAAAGAAATTAATGAAGAAAAATTTTAATTTTGTTGACATAGTGTTAACTTAAGCATTGCATATAGGTTTGGTTATGAGTTCTAACATTAGTGGAAAATGTTACTTAATAAGTGGTAATTATATTAAATGGTAGTCTACATTACAATAGTTTTAATATCCTTGTATTTGTCTTTATTTTTTCAAAGATAGTTATATTTTATTCATGAAAATAAAAAATAAATGTGATTCTCACAAAATAGGGAGATGAAGTGTCATTTTAAGTACATACTTATTTAAAATAAAAAATATAAAAATTAAATACATTTAACCAATAAACAACATTATTTTAAGTGTTATCTTCACCAAATAGATTCGTCAATATTACTAATATTATTGCAAAAGGTAGCATCATATAAAAAGTTAATAATAACTAAATCATTAAAAAAAGTAATTAAAAGTAGTAGCAATTTTCAAAATACGAAATCAGTATAATGATCGATAACTATTCTAACAAACTAGTAACCTCTTTCAACCTTTTCAACAAAAATTGGTTTTTTACAATCCTGTTTACCCCTCATTATATGTTATTTTTCCTCATTTTAGAAGGTAATATCAATACTTTGCCAAGTCATGAAGAAGAAACTCCCCACACCCTTGTACCATTTATACTTTTTAACTAAAAAAATATATTTTCTCAAAAAAAATTATTTATGAACAATTTTTTTAAAAAAAATAAAGGTAAAAAAATTAAATTCATTTATTTTTCTTATTTTTTAAAATTTAAAATTAATCTCTTGAAATAGGATATTCTCAAAAAAATTATTTATGAACAATTTTAAAAAATAAAAATCCTATTTACCATTAGAATAAAAATAAAGGTAAAACAAAAATTAAATTATTTTATTTTTCTTATTTTTAAAATTTTAAAATTAATCTCTTGAAATAGGATAAGTTACAAAAAAAATTTCATTTTAAATTTAAATGTAAGAAAGTTGTAGTAGTCTCGCGTATGGTAGAAATAAGTATGTAATTATTTATTTATCAAAGATAAAAAAAAAAAAGAATGACCCCCCTCCAAATTCAAAATTCTAATTATTCACCTTTATAGAAAACAAAAAACAAAATTCTAATTATTCACCCCCGTGAAGAAACGGCGTCTGACCGACGAGGCACAGTGTATATATATAAAACAGGCAAAACAGAAAATCAAACGCGCGACACATCTCAAATACATTGTACAGAGCTCGATAAGGCAGAGATAATACACTTCCCATTTCTTCCCAGATCGGACTGAAAAGGTGAGTGATTCACCACTTTAAGCACTCTCTGCTTTCTCCATAGCATTCTCTCCATGTATGCACAAAATGCAGAATCTCAATTTGGACCTGCATTTGGCTGATCGATCTGTACTTTGATGTTCTCTCATAGTTCTGATTTTTCTGTAAATTTGTTTTCCCCAGATTTCTCTTAGACTTTCTTTTTGTTTGAAAATAGGTTTATTTTTGGGTCTTTGACCCTCTGGGTTAATGCTTTTGTAAGTGAGCTTTGTTTTGCTGATGGGAAAAATATAAATGAAGGAATATTAGGTACTGAGAAAATTTTTAAATGGGTTATAGGTTAAAAACCGAAAATTTGGAATCCCTTTGCACGTTGAAGCCACCTCTTTTAAACCGTAGCTAAAGTTCAAAGTTTTATTTTTGGTCTTGGGGAGCGATTTTCTCATCAAATTGTGAATGGTTGGATCCAGTTTCGGAAGGAATGCATTCCTTTGGGTTTTCACTTGACAATGTATCCTTGTGCATTTCTTTTTGCTCAATTTATTGTCGTTTATTTGATGTAAGATGAATGTATTTGATTGAATTATAGGTAAAAAGCCAAGATAGGGATTTTCTGAAGTGATATTGGAGCTTGAGAAATTTCCATTTTTGTTTTGTTAACTATGATTTATGATGCTTTGTCCGATATAGTTGAGTTGTTATGTTGGAATTATAATTCTTAATAATTGGTTGGAAATACATATATACCAATTTGAGTGCTTTCTATTTCTATTTTGCGGTATTTCTTTTGAGTGCCTTTGGTTCTCTTGTATTAGGAATACTATCAATTCTGTTTCTTATACTTCATGTTAAACAATAAAGATATGCTTCACGATTTATGCATTCCAAATTATTCATGGCTTTAGCTTTTCATAAAATTATGTCAGTTTCAGAGTTAAGTATGTTTTTTGTATATATTGAGGAAAAGTGATAGCACGATTATTGATGTTGGCAAAAGTCAATAAAAGTGGGTCCCCAAAGAAAACCAAATCATCATTTTAATCAGTACATCCATGACAACGTTTTGAATTTCATTGGAAGAGAAATAACCTATTAACAAGGTAAAATAATGATTTTGTTTTTCCTCTGGCAGCCCACTTTTTATTAACTTTTGCTATGAATGTACTCTATCCTTTATGGTTTTCTTCTTTGAAACAAAACTAAGAGCAGTTAAGTACGCATTTTTTTTTTTGGTTTTAATTAGCTCTGTCCCTAATTAAAACACAAATATATATATATATATATATATATATATATATATATATATATAAAATTCTGACTTCACCCCTCTAAAATCATCTGACACTCTGAACTGGAGCATTTTATATCATTCTTTGCCTCTGCTGTCTATTATTTGTGCTGAATTTACTTTACTTTCTCCATCTGCAAGTCGTGACTGCACCCTTTATTACTGTAGTCAATGAAGCTTTTCACTTTTAGTTCTAATGGCTTGGTCTCTACTCTTTTCTTACTAGAAATCTTTTTGCACTTGTATTTATCAAAGATTGTACTATGATTCTCTTATGTTGTTGACAAGACAACGCAGAATGATGTAAACTACAATTTCTCCTGTTACTTTCTCTTGTTTTCACACACACAAACAGATGTATATTCTTATTTCAATAAAGAGAGTGTAAGGTTGCGTATACTTTCTTTTTTTTTTGGTTTTTTTTCCATCCATTATTATTTCTTTCAGCATCATAAAATTTCCATTGTAGTTAGCATTTGAATACCATGGTGTGGAATCTCTAGCAATTGCATGATTTTTAATCCGATATGCTACTATGATTCCGTGATATGGTAATCTAATTTCTAGACATGTCAACTATATTATTTTCATAAAGTCAAACTATGCAGAGCTTATAGCAAACATGATTTGTGACTTAACCAATTCAATTCTGATATTCCTTTATTATAGTGCAATGGACATAGAAGATACTGAGATTTGTATAATCAAGGAGCCAGATCATGTCATAGTCTATTCAAATGGAATTTCACATGATTCAGGTCATGAAATTAGTACTAATCAACACAATATTACTGAGTCTTATGAGCAAATAAATGAGGGCACAGAACACCATAGCTCAGAGGAGAGCACAAAGGAATACGAGGTGAAAGAATGTACAACAGAAAATTCTGTTAAGATCTCTGATGAGTCCAACATTAAGGAAAGTGAGGAGCGGCTAGCCTCAAGTTTTGTGGGTGCCTTATGTGAGAAGAGTTCAAAATCCCACAAAACCAAGGGCAATCACAAGGAACGAGATTCTGTGAAGCATGGATCAAGACCTGCTGCTGGAAATCTTCACAGTAGGTGTACGGGAAATGTTCAAAGGAAGCCCACAGTTCCACAGCCATTTGCCTTAGCAACTGAAAAGCGTGCCTCTGGTGGTGGAACACGCCCCCTTCTTGCAGAAGACAACAAGAGCAGTCATGAGAGGAAAAAAATAATTAAAAAAAATGTGCTCACTCCTAATATATTCAAACAGAATCAGGTAAATGCTGTTGTTGAATTTGCTTCTTCCTTGAACTACTATGATATCTTCATATTTGTGGAAGAGTTTTAAGCAACAAATCCCTTCTTTGTGCCCTTAATATATTTGATCAAGGAAGTATAACCTCAAAATTTTAGACATGATTTCTTGCATAGTCAGCCAATCAAAATAGCATAAGGTCCCCTGCATTAAATGATGCCCGTGCTTAAAATGTCTATCCCATTAAACCTAAAAATTTTGTCAGAAATCGGAAGAACCCTCATTTTAATAAGTAACAACCATCTTATAAGAACTGCTTCAAGATTGTAAATATATCAAACTAACTTAAACTGTCACTTTTGTTGTCTAACCCACTGTTAAACTATTTATGATTAATCTTATTTTCTGACTATGATTTACTTATGGTTAGTCTTGAAGCTACTATTTGTCTGCTTGCTATTTGCAGCTGGAATCACCTTTACTGTCAAGAAAGCCATTGCAACCTGATAACATGAAGCATTCTGATGAGGACGATTCTTGTTCTGTTGTTTCTATGTATCCTCTTAAACCTTGCAGTCAATTAGTGAAAGAATTTGTATCATATTCTTTTTCATATTTAGTACTGGGTGTTCTAAATTTTCTTGGAATTTTTAATTGATATTACTCCTTGAATATGTAAAGAACTGCTTCTGTGCGGTCGTTCAAGTCCCGGGCAACTGTTGCTTCAGCTCCAATATTTCGGTGCACTGAACGTGCAGAAAAACGAAAGGAGGTAATGGTTGTATATAAATTTGATTTGTATGGATTAACTTTTTCACCCCAAATTGACTTGTGCACGCTCATTTTATTTTGTGTTATAGTTTTATTCAAAATTAGAGGAAAAGAACCAAGCACTAGAAACCGAGAAGAGTCAAAGTGAAGCGAGGACCAAGGTCAGCACTTTCTCCAATATCTTCAAAACCAGGATTTATCTTTGTCTCTTCTATAATGGATTCGTTTCATTGATTTTCCCCTTATAGTCTTATTTCTTACTCTGTTTTCCTCACCAATTTTAAAACATTCAAGGAAGAGCGGGAGGCAGACATCAAGCAGCTGCGGAAGAGTCTAATGTTTAAAGCAAATCCCATGCCAAGCTTTTACCATGAGGGTCCTCCACCCAAGGTTGAACTGAAAAAGGTACGAGAGACTTATCTTGTTCTTATGCTGTTATATGTAGGAGATTGAGACATTTGAGTTCTCAAAGCAAAATTTCATGAAGAATAAGCTTGAATGGCACAAAATGATTGTAAAAGATTGGTCTGTAATTCATCTAGACAAATATCTTGACTTGTGTGCGTTGAGTAATATGAATTTTTCTGGACTAGCCACCACCCACTCGTGCAAAATCACCAAAGCTGGGCCGACGGAAGAACTGCAGTGGCGCTGCTGTCAGTTTATCTCAAGGGAACGAGGTCAAAGGAGCTATTGTTCGGGTAAGTCATCACACTCTGTTAAATAACAAAGAAGCTGCCAGTATGGACATTCATTATGGGAGTGACTTGAATGATGGCAGTAATATTTATAAACGGAATAACACCACCAAGCATATTGGAGAAATAAATGTGATCAAAGTTGATGGACAAGTGGATCTGACGATCAGCAGCCTGTCATAAATTTTTCAGTGAGATATGTTTTCCACGTTTTGTAATTTATGAGGAATTGGGTGGTTTCATTCTTGTCACTATTCTAAAGCATGTTCATGTTATTTCCTTTAACTTATAAGCACTTGCTGCTGTGCTTTGTGTAATGTTAGCGGCGAATTTGTTTATTTGTAATTTATAACTTATTTGTAAAATGATCGCATTACTCATAAGAGCTATTTGAGCATTTGTTCCAGACAGTATGTGTTTTCAGGTTCTTATTAAATAATGAAATTCTATGAACAGGAGACTTGGTGCTGCATTGTCGCACGCAATATTTTTTGTAACTTATATCTCTCTCTCGCTCACACACACACACACACATATGTACGTAAGTATGTATGTTGTTCATTCTTCCAAAAGATTAGTTGGTGAAAGATAGGGGCGTACAAAATCGATCTAAACCGAACTAAACCGACCGAACCAACCTAAATCAAGATAAAATCGAATAAAACCGATTAAAAAAAATTAAAATCGGTTTATTATTTAAAAAAATTGATTGGTTCGGTTCGATTTTCGGTTTAAAAAAATTTAAACCGAACCAAACCGAATTAACCGATTAATATATTAATTTAATATTATATATATATATATATATATATATATATATATAAATTTTGCTTTACATCCTCAGTGCACGAAACTTAGCCACCTTGATGTAACTTCTTGTCCTCGAGCAATGCGTAAGTCACTTTTATTATTATGAGTTTTTAATGCCTCTGACTATGAGTTGATTTTTGAGTGACCATTGTACTCAAATGCATAGCGCTCTGGGCTCCGTGTGGCTACTGCATTCTGAAAGCTATCTTGTGGCCGACTTAAAAAAAATCAGCAACATTATGATACAGTACTGTGAGTGGACAAGACTTAATCTATTAATTAAAAAAAATTTGAGATGACTCTTGTGCGGGAAAATATATTTCCCCTCCGTGACTGTGAGTAAAAAAAACTAGGAAGCTGTAAATTACAAAGAGCTGAGCAGAGTTGCGATAAGCCCAGAGAAGAATGGTTCGTGCTCCGACATCGGGTGTGGTAGTCACAAGCTAAACTCTGCAGTGCACGCACGGCATGAACACCTTAAATATCATAGAACAGTAGCAATTTAAAGCTACTCTTCTCAATCCAGGTTCTAATTTATCTATTATTTGTCATGGATTGATTTTATTATGATATAACTTTTTGAAGAGAAGCAAAATGATTATACGGTAGAAAAAACCGATAAACCGAACCGAACTAAACCGATTATCAATGAGTTCGGTTTGGTTCGAATTTATGGTTTTGAATCAAACCGATCGGTTTAAATTTTTAATATTTTTTAATAGTCAGTTCGGTTTAATTTTATTACAAAACCGAATCAAACCAGAGCTGTGAACAGCCCTAGTGAAAGAGAATGGCATCTCTCTTTGTTAACATGGGTTTGATTCTTTTGAAAATGCTTTGGAATTGAAATCCTAAGGGCCCGTTTGGTTCACTTGATAAGCAAGTAGGATAGGATAGTATATCCTATCTTGTCCTTATTTTGTGTTTGGAGAGTTAGTAGGATAAGATAAAATTATCCACCCTATTATGATATCCTATCTCCCAGTTAAAATTTATAACCCAGGGATAGGCTGAGTTACATATCAACAGGATAGGATAGAAATTTTTTTTCCTCACTCACCCTCACCCTTGACTCGTAGCTTCTCCCAGACACATCCCTCCTTCACCCTTGTCGCAGCTTCTTCCAGGCACATCGGTTAACGCCTGGACATACTGGATGGTTAACGCCTCCCTTGTCTTTGCTCTCGTCACGAGTCCACTCGTCTTACCTAGCCCGACCCGGACCATCGGAGAAGAGCCGAAATTCTACTCCATCCAACGTCGTTTGGAGGTCCCTACAGGATTGGTGATCTCGAAGACAAGGCCTTTCGTTTCCTTGACTGGCTTCGTGATGCAGGTTGCTCTGTTTGGCAAGTCTTCTTCCCTTTGGCTTCAAACAGAATTCAATTGCAGGTATCTTTTGGCATTCAAATTGATTAGGTTTTTTTTGGCCCCTCATATATCCAATTCTTTCGTTTTCAATTGAACGAGAAAATCTTAGGTTAGGGTTCTAATTCGAACTCTTTGTTCGAATGGCAGAATTGTAATTGCAAGAGTTGCGTTTGCTTTTTGTTTCTGATTATCCATAGAATTTGTAATTGTGGTATAGTTAAAGAATGTCAGGCATACAGTTTGTTGTTTTTGGTGCTATATAAATTATGTAATTAGAATTTTTGTGGATTCAAATTTGTATGCTTTTTTGAATTTTTTTTCCCTGTGGCTGCTAAAAAAGGACAATTTTCAGAGTTGAGTGACCCATATTGGTGTGTTATCGTGAGAATTGGCAACCTCAACAAGGGGAGTGGGTCTATAGAAAATGTACCGGCCTGTGGCTACTTCAGCCACACCCTGGGGTGGATTATCTACTGACAGTGGGGACTCTGTTGTTACTTTAGATCAAGTTCCACGATGGAGTGATGCTGAGCAAAGGTCTTCCTTGGAGCGTGAAAGTGGGGATCAACCTTTTTGTAGCTCATACTTTCCTGACCCTTTAACATCACACTTGTGAACGCAAAGTGGTGGCATTGGGTCAGTATCAAGATTTCCTATTGACCATGAAATTAATTCAAAGATATATTTGTGGAGAGAAAATCCTAAGAATCTCGAGGTGGATGCCGTAGTAAATTCTACGAATGAGGTTGGTGCTATATGTTGTTTCAATTAGTCTTGTGCATTATAAATTTCTCTTGGTAAAGTTATCTGGTTGGATTTAATTTTGATAACTGCAAATTCTAGTTTTTATCATCATGTTGTTTTCTTTTTTCCCTGGGTTGCATGCTGCAGTTCCCTACTATATAAACACAATACTCCTTGTTTATTGATCTCTAGCATCTTATGCTCATATTGCTATAAAAAAAAAATTCCAAATTTCATCAGGGATGAGCAATTTTTTTTTGCAATTCTGAATTTCTAAATGATGCAGCTGCTACATTGTTGATATCTCTTTTTATGTTCTTTTTATGTACTGAGATAAGGTACAAGAATATGATGATGGCACACGCTCAAGGATAAGTGAAACACCTCATAACGAGGTAGAGCCCTTTGACATTGAACATGAAAAGAAGCTTCAGTTGGCCCCAATAATAGAAAAGATATCAGACTCTTAGCCTCAGCCAATTGACGGTAATGATATCTTGCAAAATGACATATAATGGGGCTATGAAAGTTAAGAAGATTTCTAACAAAATATGAGATTGTTTTGATTTCATCTTTACAAAACAACTGGAAGAAGTTTCAATCAAACATATCATAAGTTGTGTGATTGTTCTAATCCATCTGCCCAAATTTTTATTGGCCTAGCAAAGATGGAAAGGAGGCATTGATGATAAGAAAGGATAATTATATATATTTATTTTTATTTTAAAATTTATACCAATGTATAAAGTAATCAAACAAATTATATTAAAATTTATTTTAAATAAGTATATATGCAATTTTATTAAGAAAGTAATTTTATCATTTTATATTATTTATATCATATCTTACCATTATTTGATTTACTTCAAACACATGATAGAATAGCATAATACTTATCTTGTTGTACATCAAACACAGGATATGATAAGAATTTATTAGACTCATATCTTATCCTGCTGTTATCCTATCTGCTATCTTATCTTATTCTGACCACCAAACGAGTTCTAAATGTACTATATATGCTCGTGTAGAAGAGTGCAATCTTTAAATTGTCCAGATAATCCGGATAATGGATTTAGTTTCTAACAAAGTCTGATGACATCCTGGACTGTAATACTTTAAAAAAGAAAAGGAAAAAAAAGAACAAAAAGAATTAGAGAGTTGATAATAGAAGTATATGCAAACAAGAATTAACCGAGGCTGTGACTGTATTCACGTCCAACTAGTTAAAGGCATACTTGTATTCCTTTGTGTTATGGGATTTTGTTAACTTTACCTGCAATATGATCAAACTTAGCTGCTGCATTTAAATGGCCATTTTCTTCAAAAAAAAAAAAAATTAGCAAAACTGATTCGTTTACTTTATTCTTACTGCAAGAGGAATATATATACAGTTAAGATGATATCTTGAGGATCCTTAATCTTTGTGCTTTGTTAATGTGTAAGTTGAGTTTTGTTGTTTGGAAATTCATAATTTGTGTTTATTGGAGGAAAAAAAGGGTAATTCCAAGGAAATTTTGACCTTTAGCTTTTTCATTATTAGATACATTTTGCTATTGTTGAATTAAGAATTAAAATATTAAAGTGAGGGTTTCAACATAGATTCGATAGAAAGTTTAACCTTTTGAGAAGTTAAACTCTTTATAAAATTACCACACACAAAAAAAAAAAAAAAACTCCTACCGAATAGAGAAGTTACGTAGTTAAAGGCAAATCTTTTTTAAATTTATAAAAAATATTCATACATTCTTTAAATATAAAATTAATTTTCTTTAAAATATTAAAAAAAACTATAAATAATTTTTTTTGTCAATTTAAAATTTTAATATTACAACGACTATAAGATATTAGTGTTATTACATATAAGATATTCTTTGGTTTATATTTTACAGCATGGTGTAAAATTATAGATTTTAATCTAAAATTACCAAAAAAAATGTTTTCTTTATTTGTTACTTGATATTTGATTTCATATTGATTGATTAGTGAAGTCAAAATTATTAATGTAGCATTGCAAGTTGTTTATCCAGGAACTGCAAAGACGGCTTAGGAAATATTTAGAGATTAAAATTTTAAGTTGATGCAATGATTATGACATTCTAGTATTCATGGCTGCGCGCGGGTGTACCTGAGACAAATGCTTTCACTGAAGCACAATTGTTTTCTTAGATATTATTAGTATTAATCCCCTTCAATTTTGGTAGTGATAAAAGAGATTTTTAACATTTAACTTCTGTTGCGATGAATAAACTCTATTAACAAGTGCTTATTTCAAAAGTTGAATTTGCATTTTCATCTTATAAATGTAATTTACTTAACATTATATCTTATACTCTCTCTTTTTTTTAACAAATAGAATATTACTATTTATATATCAAAATAAATAATAAAATCAATAAATAAAAGAAAAAAATAGGATAAATTTTATAATTTTTAAAAAAAAATAAAAAAAAATTAATATTATGACTAAAAAATATAGATACAACACATTTTTCAAATTTTAATCTATCAAATATTATATCTCAATATTTAAAAATATAATTATTATAATATATAAAAAAAAATATATTATTAGAGAAGTAATACACCTTTAAAATTTGTATGAAGATTAATTTTTTTAAAAAAAGTTTTTACTAATTGTAAAGATGATGTTATAAATTTGATATTTTTTCAGTTAAATTTAAATTCAAATATGTAGATTTAAACTTAATAATGTAGATTTAAATTAAAACATTCAAATTCTCAATCTCTCTAAAAACAAAAAATCTTTCTTAATAAAAAAATTCTTTTAATGAAAAAAAATTAAAAAGAAAAAAGAAATATAAGAGAACCATAAAAGAGAAGGCTGATGCAGCGTTTTTCTGGGTTCGCGGCGCTGAAGGGGGTATGTCCAATACTCATTGGTTCAATTGTTTTTTTCTTCCACATCATTGGCCTCTTGCTATATCTGCACGAAATGATATGTTAGGCCTGCCACTTGTAACATTAGGCTAAGTTTATGGATGGTTCTACGTTTTGGGATGTTCAACTTTCTTATTATTAGATTTAATTTTAGTTTCACACTTTTTTTAAAATTGCACTTATTCCCTTTAATTTATATTTTTTTCTTAATTAAAAATATTGTGATATCTTTTCTTAATTTATATATCTAATTATCATTCAATCAATTCAAAAAATTTATTATATCTCTTTTATTAAATTATTTTTCTCAATTAGCGTAAATATAAGGAGGAGGAGGGTATAGTTGGTTTTTTAATTTTTTGAAATTTTCAATATGAAAAATTAGAATTCTTATGTTTAGTACAAGTTTTAAAAAATTTATTCTTAAAAATTTAGAATTTTTAAGAATCATTTTTTAATAAATTTTTTACAAAAAAATTTTCACAAAAAAAAATGTGAGAATCTTAATTTTTCATGAACATGAAAATATTTTTATGATATTAAAAGATAATTATATCTTTTATTAATATCATAATTATAATAATAATAAAAAATTTACTCTCTCTCATCTCTTTCTCTCATTTTTTTTTATTCTCTCTCTTCACTTTTACTTTTTCTTTCATAAAAATAAAGGATAATTTTATAAAATATATGAAAATTCATAAGAAATTAAGTATAATTAAATAAAAAAATAAAATATTTACAAAAAATATCATTTAAATTTTTAGTAATCTTAAAGGTCAAATAAACTCATTTTATACATTTTCAGAAATTATAATTTACATTAACTATATTTATCAAGAAACATAATTTTTGAGAACAAAATTTTTTACCATTTACTAAACGTCTCCTTAAAACTTAATTTGAACAAAAAAATATTTATTATAATAAAACATATAAATAAATAAAATATTATAATATTTTTTATATTAAAGAAAAATTATGTAATTAAAGATATAGATCAAAGTGAATTTTTTTAACCTCTACGGAGATTTTCAAGTGTATTAGTGAGAAACCCCAACTTCTAAAAGGTAAAACTCTATAGCCTTTCATACATAATGTTATCGGAGATTAGTCTACCTTTAAGAAAAACTAATTGCTTTAGGGTAATAAGGACCTCCAAAATCTTCTTTAGTCTATCAAAGGGGATCTTAGAGATAATTTTAAAAGAAAAATGACATAGCCTAGTAGGTCTAAAATCTTTATAATTTTGAGGGCTTTCCACTACAAGAATAGCGGGGTTTAGCGGCAGTTATTTAGTGGTTTTAGCGACGGTTACAACCGTCGCTAACTGCCTTAACAACGATTATAAAAATCGTCGTCGAGACATTGGCTTTGCGACGGTTTGGACGAACCGTGGGGATAGCGTTGTTAAGACAGAATTTAGCGACGGTTATTTTCTGTCTTAACGACGGTATGTCAACCGTCTCCATGTGTAAATTAACGACGGTTATACTTTTAGATATCACGACGGTTGTACGAACCGTCATTGTGTCTGAAATAACGACGGTTCAAGAAACCGTCGTTATACATTTGGATATAACGACGGTTGTACGAACCGTTGTTATACCTTTCTAATTTTAAATTTTTATTAAAAATTATTATTTTTCAAAATTATTTATATTTATATTATTATTACCATATTTTATCTTTTCAAATATATATATTTATTCTAATAATTATAACTGACATTATTATTTATTTATTTTTAATTTTTATGTTAAATTTCATAATTTATATTTTAGTTTAGTTTAGTTTAATATTATAATTATTATATTTAATTTTTTAAAGTATAATTTTTTGTCTCAAATTGTCTATTTTATAATGTTAACTTTTTTTATCTCTTATATCGTTACATATTAAAATTTTAAAAATAAATAGAATAATGTAAATGACATTCACAAATAAATTATAGAATTAAAATTAATAATGACTTAAACATTAAAATCACAATATACATTTTTGTACAAAAAAAATAATATACAATAAATATAAATCATCAACTATGAACTCGACCCTGAGGACTCTGTGGCGTCTGATCTTCTTGATGTCCACTGCCTTTATCACTAGGGACCTGAAAATTAATTTTATTATATAAGCGTTTTGAAATTAAAAATATTAATAATAACAATTATTTATGAAATTCAGAATTTAAATATTACCCTAATATTTGCACTCGAAACAAGTGCAATGTCAGGCGGCACTTGACCCAGAAAGTTCTGGAGCAAGAACGCCATAGCTGCCTCCATCTGTCTCTGTCGAGCTATCATGTCAGCTTCACGAGCCTCTCACTCTGCCTCTCGTCGCTGCTGCTCCGCCTCTCGGCGCTGCTGCTCGACGTCTCGCTCATGTATGCTCGCTTTCAGACGAGCCACCTCATTCTGTAATTCAGTGCATGAAGGCCCAGACCCAGATGATGAGCTCGATCCAACAGAGGGACGTCCGAAGACTTGGGTTGGACAAACAGCTAACCCAAATCCTCAAACACGACCCGAGTGCTCTATAGTTCCCAAGGCTCTTGCAAGTGAATCATCTGTCGAGAGCTCTTAGGAAGAGCTATCTTCCTGTTGGATCGAGACAATTTTTTCTTATAAAATGAAAAAAAGACGTTAAATTTTTATTACAAATAATCAAATAAAATTTTGAATTAACATAACAATAGATATATTTTACATACCGCAACTGCTCGAGCCTCGTCGTTGATGTATGTTCCGTCAGCCCTTTTATGAGCTGCCGTCCATACATCACTGCGAGTCACTGGGCCCCCAACTTCCGCCTCCTGAATAAATAAACAATTAATAAAAATTTTAAAGAAAAATGTTTTTTATTTAAAAAGGAATAAAATTCTTTTGAAATAAAACTCACAAGCTCAGCCCTTCTACGTGCAAAACTCTTGAATCCAGTTGTATGTGGCATCGTCATACGTCTTCTGTTACGTCTATTTTGAGCAGCCACATCTTAAATAAATGCATAAATAAAATAATTAATCAATTTTTTTGAAAAGAAAATATATATGAAAAAATTAATATAAAAAATTACTCTGGTCCTCGCGTTCAGCCGGTAATTAACGAACGTAGCCCATTGGTCACGTGGAATGCCAGATGGTACGTCGTTCAGCAACTCCTCCCTCGTCCTATTCCCGTCGTACTTGAGCTGAAACACATTATAACGCGCGGCTCTCCACTTGGCTCCAAGTGACTATAAAATGATCTTCTTGTGCAAGTCCGTCACATTAAAATGTGTCTACAAAAAATAATAAAAATATGAGTTAAACATTAAAAATATTAAAGTATACTTAAGAAGAATTAACATTTCATACATGTATCGTGTCACGAAACACTCCGGCCTTGTAATCCTCTGGAATGCTCCTCCAATCTTTATATGAGATCGGAAAAAAACGGAAGTTATCTCCAATGGTGCCGAGGAAGACACCAAGGAGACCACATCCGTCTCCAATGGGCTGGTGGATGTCGTTACACCGGACAACCACCTTGTGCCCACTAGGTAACGCCCAAACATCGTGGACAGTCATCTGTTTGGGCGTCACCCGACTGGTCTCATTTGTTACAATATAAAATAAATGTGTTAACTCAATATTTGGACGCTAATTATTATAAATATAAAAAATATTATACCTATAACATCGATTGTCCACGATCTCCTGTGCCTACGCTCCTGCTGAGCAATCTGATGCTCCACCTCAACGCCATCCAACAAATCATTGACGTCCAGGTTGATATCAAAATCGTCGTATGGTTCCTGGGCGTCGTAAGAGGGGATTGTGGACAGGGTGGGATCTGACTCCGGTGCTGTATCGTTAGATGGGGGTAGTGTGGACGGTCCAACCTCTGACTCTAGCGCCCTCGAGTCCGGTGGTACCGTGGACTGGACATCTACTGACTGGACAGTATCATCATCATAAGGCTGTCCTCCCTCGCTACTAGCCGGACGAGCAATATGGCCAGCTGATGTCGCCGCACCCACTCTACCCGCAAATCCAAATCTACCCCTCCGCATCGTCACTATGCCTGTAAAAAAAAAATTAATAAAATTAATTTCACCTCATAAATTGTTCATTTAAAAATAAGAAAATATTAAAATCATATATCAAAATACATAAAAAGCATAAATTGTTCATAAACAAACTCAAAATATATTCAAGATAATACATGGTCAAATTAGTGCCGTAACAGACATAAATTCACTGTTTCTTCTGAAAATAATGTTTCTAAATTTTGAACGCGCAATGGATCACTATCATATGAAATATTATCATCGTTTTCGCCCATCTCATATAAATCACGAGGCTTCAAATGTACAACCATATTCCATTTGTTGTCAACCGCATCTTCTACATAATATACTTGATGCGCTTCGGATGTTTTGATGTACGGCTCGTCATCGTCATTTTCACCTGTATGAATCAACCGTGAAAAATCGACAGATGTCACTCCGAAACCATCCGTGGTAATTCCCCTCGCTGTTGTTGTATTGGCCCACATACATTTGAATAAAGTAACTGTAAAGTGGCCGTGATAATTTAATTCTACAATATCCAATAACTTTTCATAATACGGCACTCCACCGAATTGTATATTTCTGTCACTGCTACTTGCATAACTCCTCGTCCTGAAAATACTATGAACTCCACTATTTTGGGTTGTCAACCCTTGGTCTCGCTCTAAGGTTCGAAATTTAAATCCATTTATATTGTATGCACTGTATCGACGTGCTCTATCCAAGGGCTAAATTGCCAAAAAATTTAGTTCAGTTGATAATGTCTCACTACTATCATTTGCTATCTGGGAAAGAAAAATTGAGTCGTGAGTTATGCTCATATTAGATTGTAAATATAAATTGACTAGGTAAATTATATACTTACACGACGAGTGAACCAGGAAACAAACTCCCTATGAACTTTTTTATCTATCTCAGAAGACGATCGGGTTCTATTTCGTAAGGTATGTCTTAACCAATCTCTAAATTCTCTGTAAAAAAAATCTCAATCTCTAAATTTAATTATTCATATCCATTAGATAAATATTAATGTAACAGTAAAGTTTGGTGTACTCACTGAAGATAAGATTCGACTTTCGGACAATTTATTAAGACATGCCGATGGGCTTACAATTTTTCTCGGGGAGAAAGGGTGAAATACTTGAACCCACCAACTGGCCTTCCTACTTGTGGAAACAATGTACTCCCCACCGACGTCGCCACATCAGGTCGATCGTCGACCCGAATAGGACGATTGAACAATGTTTCTACACCCTCCAAATATCTTGAACAAAATATCAAAACTTCTTCAGGAACACATGCCTCGGCTATTGAGCCCTCTGGCCTTACTTTATTTCGGACGAATGACTTAAGCTTACCAAAGTATCTGTACAACATACGTTAAACCAGGTATGAAAAATTGATAATAAAAAAAACATAAACAAGATAAAATATATTTGAATTTTTAATTTCTTGTACCTTTCAATAGGATACATCCAACGATATTAAACTGGTCCGTCTAACTTGACTTCTTGGACCAAGTGAACTGTTAAGTGTACCATTACTGTGAAGAAAGAAGGAGGAAATATCATCTCCATATGACACAGCGTCAGAACAATACGATTTTGAAGTTGATCAAGTTCGCTGACATTTAAAGCTCTGGAACAAATATGTCGAAAGAACGAACAGAACTCGATCAGAACTGCAGACACTTGCTGAGGAAGTGTCTTACTTATGGCAAACGGTAGTAGTTGTTCCATAAGAATATGACAATCATGACTTTTCAACCCACCAATCTTACGTTGTCTTAAATCAATGCATTTAGAAATATTACTACAATATCCGTCAGGCACAGAGGTATTTTTCAGTATTTTGAGAAAGATATCTTTACCTGCATTTGTCAACGTGAACAAAGCAGGCGAATACTTACCATTCTCATCTGGCCAAAGCTCTGACCTAACACCTAACTCCTGTAAATCTCTTCGTGCATTGATGTGGTCTTTTGAACGGCCAGTGTCATTTAATAAAGTATACATAATGTTGTCGCAGACATTTTTTTCTATATGTATCAAATCAAGATTATGCCACAATAAATTGTTCGCCCAATATGGAAGTTCAATGAATATACTCTTTTTTCGCCATTGTTGAGTCCCAGCTGCAACCCCTCCGTGACCTCGGGACCTCTGTTCTCGACCTTCATGTTCTCCATTCTTTTCGAATACAATGTTAATATCATTAATTTGTTTGAAAATATCTACACCGTTCAATTGCAGTGGATGATTTCTTCTATCTTCTGTTCCATCAAACCTATTACGGGCAAGCCGAAATTTGTGACCCGGATTTAGAAAACGACGATGTCCCATAAAACACCATTTTTGACTATGAGGAAGGCGCACAAGAGTTGAATCAAAATTACAGTGTGGACAAGCCAATCCAGTATGAGTATTCCAACCTGATAAACATCCAAGGCTAAGAAAATCACTGATTGTCCACATGAGAGCAGCATACATATATTGAACATGTCACTGCTGAATGAATCGTAAGTCCGCACACCGTCGAACCATAGCTCCTTCAACTCTTCAATCAACGGTTGCAGAAATACGTCTATATCATTTCCCAGTGCCTTTCTACCAGGAATTATCATTGACAACATAAAAGAACTCTTCTTCATACACATCCAAGGAGGAAGATTGTAAGGGATCAGTACGACTGGCCATATGCTGTAACTTGTACTTAAATTTCTAAATTGATTGAAACCATCGGTAGCAAGGCCCAAACGCACATTTCTAGGATCGGATGCAAATTGAGGATTTAAGATGTCAAATCTCTTCCATGCCTCGGAGTCCCTCGGATGCCTCATCATACTGTCACTATTTGTGTTTGTGGAATGCCATCTCATATGTTCGACAGTCTTAGAAGACATGAACAATCTTTGTAGGCGGGGCTTTAATGGAAAGTATTTGAGAACTTTATTAGCCACCTTCTTCCGCATCTCCCCTTTTTTCCTCGGTTTCCACCTCGATGCACTACACTTGTTACAAGCATCTTTATTTTCATTTTCTCCCCAGAATAACATACAATCATTTTTGCAGGCATATATTTTTTTGTAGTTCAACCCCAACTTATTAATAATTTTTTTGTCTCGTAAAACGAAGTTGGAATCTTTGCATCCGGAAAAACGTCAACCAATAGTTGCAGCATCATTGACATAGCTTTGTCGGATATCTCGCACAAACACTTGATGTGGTACAAATTCACCAGAAACGACAATTTGGAGTATTTGTCACACCCTTCATACAATGGTTCTTGCCCATCATTCAGTAATTCAAAAAAATCTCTCGTGCCTTTGTCCATCCTTTCACCTGACGGTGGAACCAGCATATCAACAGAATCAACACTTTCATGTTCATGATGAATTTCAAATACTTCACGGACCATGTCCTGCACAGGGTCATTTCGGACGATTGGACGTTCTGGAACATCATGTAGTACTATTTGATGTCTTGTAGCAGGATCTTCTGTTACCCTTTCTCCGTGCATACTCCAAAAATCATAGCCTTGTGGAAAAAGCTTGACGATCAAGTGTTGGCGCACAACCTCGGTAACTTGCCATTTTTTAAATCTGCACTTTGAACATGGGCAGATTATTTGACCTTCCACACCCGAGTTAACATTTGCAAAGTCTAAAAATCCTTGTAGACCTTCCAAATACTCTCGGGTGTGTCGAGGCTTATGGATCCAAGTCTTATCCATGACTGAAACCATTATGAAATCAAAAAAATTAATTAATAATTCACTGAATAATGTATTTTTAATGCATAATTTCATAATATAACACCTTTTCGAGAATTAAATAATAAACCAATCAAAAAATTAATGATTTTTAATTCTATTTAACAATTTAACATTTCTACTTAATTTGTATACTTAAATTTAACTAATTATGTTTAAGTTAAAATAAATAGCATAAACACATGGCACTTTAACTGAAAGACAAACTAAGGCACTGTTTGGTTACTCAGTTTTCCGTTATCATTTTCAATGAAAACAAAAAATAGAGTAGAAAATCTGTTTGGTTAGAATTTTTAAAAATTATTACGTGAAAATGGAGTTCAAAATATCTGGTTTTATTAATAAAATCAGACTTATGTATTTTTAATTGGTTTTATAAATACTTTTAAGTTTCAATAAATGTGTTTTACATTTTGTTTGCTGTTTTTTGTCTATAACTTTGGTAAATAAATATTTTATGAATTACATTTTTTTTCACTATTATTTTGAAAACTCAGTAAACTCTCAAAAGGTGCAAAATGCGATGAACTCTCATTTTTGTCTATTTTCTTTATTGTTTCAATTTTTTAAAAATTCAAACCAAACATGTTTTCATTTTTTTTATTTTTGAAAATACATTTTCACTTTGTAAACCAAACATGTTTTCTATATTTTGAAAATTTGAAAATGAAAACTATTTTTAAAAAATGAAAACTAAAAATGAAAATTGAAAATATTTTCTTAAACCAAACAGGCCCTAAGTTATTATATTAATATTGTTTCACGTTATTTTATAATATTTCAGTTTAATTTTATTGACATTAAAAGCTATATTTAAATCTACTATACAATATTTCGTACAATTTTCTGTTCACATGTCACTTTAACTGAAAGGAAAATTAAGTTATCATATTTAAATTGTTTTACCTTATAATTATGAACATAAAATTCTAAGTTAATAATTATGATATTCTTCAAAAATAATAATTAATACTTATTTAATTATTCTAATTAACAAATATAAATATTAATTATTTTTTACTATTAATTTGTTTAAATTAACAACAGATAATTAACCTATATAACATAATACATCATTTTCTAAAAACATAATATAATTTCTAATAAACGAAAAATATAAACTATTTAAATAAAACATACAAATATATCAAAAAAAAAAATTCAAAACATTAAATATAATTAATATTAAAATACATACCTTATGTCCAAATCAACAACTCTGAATCACAATTGTCTGTATATAAATGAAATATCTACATACAAAGTTAAAAAACAAATAACGTACTTAATAAATTTAAAAAAATTTACAATTTAAATAAAAAATAATTTATAATAGTACAAGTATATAAAAATTTACCTCAAATTAAGCAAATAAATTCGAAGCACCAAAATCACAAGAACCTTTGACAGAAAAAAATTCACAAGCATTTGTAAGAAGAAATAGAGAGAAACTGAAATTGCGTAATGAAAATGAAAGAGGCAAGGCGAATATATAGGAAAAGGCGCGGTTTAACGACGGTTCAAAAAATAACCGTCGTTAAATATGTTTTTAACGACAGTTCCCCGACAAACCGTCGTCCAATGGGAGCGTGGTATAACGACGGTTACATAAAGTGTCGTTAAACCGGAGTAAATCCCTGTAAACGGTCCAATTTCCATCGGTTATTACGACGGTTATCTATGAACCGTCGCAAAATCGGTTCATTTTCCCAGGAACGGTCGAATGTCCGTGGAATGTAACGACGGTTTATGTTAAACCGTCGTTATATAACGACGATTTGGACTAAACCGTCGTTATATCTCCTATTTTTACGACGGTTTAGTTAACTGTGGTTAAAGCCTGATTTAACGACGATTTTTATGACCGTCGTTAAATAACCGTCGCTAAACCCCGCTTTTCTTGTAGTGTTCCATTTTCGGAATCAAAGTAATAAAGGTTTGGTCCAATTCCTTCAAAAGAAAACAAAAAATAAAGAAGGATTTTACCATTTGAATTATTCCATCTTGAAGCAAATGCCAATAATGTTAATATAGTTGAGTAGGCGTACCGTTTGGTCTTGGAGCACTATCTGCTTGCAATGGAAATATATATTGTCAATTTTCTCTAGATGATCGAATTTGTACTAGACTGAAGGTGATTTATAAAATATAAAATTTCAATGATGCTTGCAGATTCTTAATCAAAGTTATTTTAGTTGGTTAGATTTGATATGCCAGTTACAAGTTCAACTTCTTGATGATAATAACACAATCGAAAAGGCTTGTTGGTTGCATATATAGATCGATGTTAGGCTTAAACACTCAAATGATAACTCTAACTAATTTTAAAATTATCCAAATACTCAAATATAATTAATTACATTATTATAAATTCTAAAGATAGTTACATCAAATATTAAATAATAACATAAAATATAACTCTATTTTCTCATCCTACCACACCCACTCCCTAAAACTTTGAAATCTCTCTTTTTATCAATTCAATTAACTGTAGATTTTCAAATCATCGGTTTTAGAAAGATGGTTATGAATTAAATTTAAGGTAAATTAGTCAATAGATTCAATCCTTAAAAATCTGTATGAAAAGCTAGATAGGATGGTAGTGGGAGCGCTGAGACCCACACATTTCACATCTTCATGTATATATAAGGGCCCATGAAAAACAATATTGCATGGCCAAATCAAAATAACAGTCCTCTCCTTCCTCTCTCAAATCAAACCCTTCTCTCTCACACTTTTCTCACACACACATTAAAGGAGTTGAGGGGAATGCTGTCTGGTTCGAGACCATTTTTTCTGAACAAAACTAGCCACTAAATGATCTCGGACCAGGCTTCATTCCCCCCACCTCAAAGTTTTTTGCGTCTGCCAATTCATTCTATGATCATTATTTCCTTTCTGCAAGATGGTTCAATGGCCAAGTAACTTGTAAGTTCACAGTTCTTTCTTGTTAGTTACTTTTCAAGAGAGTTCCTTTCTTAATATTTTGCTGCAAAATAGTACTGAAACTCCTAATTATTTCTTGTTACTTTTTCATGAGAGTTTTTATGTATTTTTTCTTCTTGTGAGAGATTAATTATAATTAAAACATTTATCAACTTTATATAATAGTTTAAACTTTTGAGTGAAATTATCATTAATATCGAAGTTTTTATGACTATGTATTTGGGAGTTTAACCATATTCTAGTTCATTTATCAACTTTATATAATAGTTTAAACTTTTGAGTGAAATTATCATTAATATCGAAGTTTTTATGACTATGTAGTTGGGAGTTTAACTATATTCTAGTTTTAAACTTAAAGACCTTTCATGTGAAGCGATTATTAGAGATTATAAAGGAAGTATTCATAAACTTTCACTTTTTAAATTTTAAATTGAAATGGTCCTTTAACACTTCTTTCTCTAAACATTTTGCAGCAAAAAGTACTAAAACTTCCAATGGAAATTCAATGTTGAACAAGATTATAAGCCCTGTCAGCTAGCTTGCAAACTCAAAGATAATTTGGTTGAATCTATAAATTTGTGTTTTCCCTACATGTTATAGTTTTTGGTCCCCCAAAAGCCTTTAAATAAGTACTAAAATACCAGAATAATTAATAGCCTTTTGTATTTTTGTTTTAGTATCCTTTGTTAACAACATATATATGTAACATTTTAGAGCCAATTAAGATTATATATATATATATATATATATATATATATATATATATATATATATAAGAGACCTACAAATTTATAGTTCAAATGATAAGTAAGTTTAAATTTGATAATTGAGAAGTCTTTGCAATGTAAAAAATTCAAACTTGTAAAAAAATATTTATAAAAAGAAAAAATCTCAACATTTTAAATAAAATTAGTTCTATATAAAAGGAATGTAGGAATAGTTATGTCAGGAACAAATATATATCAAGAAGAGGAAACAAGTTTGGCTATATATTCATAATCTGCTTCATGCATGAAGTGCAATGAACCAAGAAACTGAATAACATATTTTTCTTTGGGGTTTGGTTGTGCTTCCTTTAGGTCTGCCTACCCTTTTCCTCTTTTTACCAAATTCGTTGAAAAAAAACAAGAGGCAGTGTGAAATCATGACTAAAAAGGAAAACCAAATATATTTCTTAAAAAAAAAAAAGGCAAGTGATTTATCTTTACCTTGTTGAATTTTTGTGAATTGGCTTTGCTTGTGGGAAGTTGCAAAGAATATAGTATATAGGTTTTGGTCGACCTTTTAGTCTTTCACTTTATGAGAGGGGGAGAAATTCCATGGGAAAACCAAATTAAACTCATCAAAAGTAAAGTTTTGAATTTTACTCTTTTTTGCCGTGTGGGTCATGTGGGCCAGACTGTGAATACTCCCAAAAAAGGTTATACATACTTTTTGCAGTGTTGGCTAGTATAAAGAGTTTTAAAGTTCAATAAAATGGATGCGTTAATAGATTTTACTATTTCAAATATTTATTTTAATGAATTTAATTGACTATTATGCAATTCCATGTTAAGTTTCGGTAATAGTAAGAGAAGAAAAGAAAGTCAGATGAAAGGGTTATTGTCTTGAACTAGTAATTCTCTATAACATTTAATATAATTTTATGTGGAATCTTTGTAATACTACTGAATCCATGTTAACTCTCTATAAAATTTAATATTGTCTCTTTGTTATTTTAAATATTTCAATTTAGTCTATTTAGTTTAAAGTGAAGCAATGTTATTCTTTAATTTTTATTTTTTGAAAAAATTGCAATTAAATCTTTTATCACAGTCCTGTCATTATTTTAATTAAAAAAAATTGATAATGTGAGCTAGCATTAACCGCGGGCTGAGGCCTATTGTTTTTTTTTTCGAAGTGGACTTTTAGACAAACAACTAAAATCAAAATTTATTCATGTGATATTACGCCTCCATACTATTTCTTTCCAACTAAAAACACATAATTTCAGTTACTCCGATGTTATCCAAATATTAAAAAAAAGAGAGGGGGGGGGGGGGGGGAGCCATCTTAGTGTTGATATAGTTGAGCAGGTATATCATCTGGTTTTGGAGCACTATCCGCTTTCAATTGAAACACTATATTTTCAATTTCCTCTTAGCTAACGGGTGCTTGAAGAATTTGGATGTGAGAATGATTCAAAGTAAGAATTGGAATATCTGCAAGCTCACCAATAATATTGTTAGCATGATAGAAAACTAGAGAAGTTGATAGCCATATTTCCAGCATCTGGTAAGCTGAAGTCCACTCATATTATTCACTTTTCAGAAAAGGCAATTTGATAAACAGATCTTCTTTTTTTATTTATTGAGTGGAAATAAGCCATATTTCTATATCCTTGAATAAGGCAAACCCTTTTAGCATACACCAAAATATATTGACTCTTGCTTTTCCATCACTAATCCACCAATCTCTTAAACCATTTTTCAAGTAAGACACAAATGATATTAGCACATTTATAAATGTTGAATGATTTAAAATGTAATAACTGAATCTTTTTTTTATTTTATTTTATATTTTTTAATTGTTCGGAGGTTTTGGTGATGATATTATAAATTTCATAATTGAAATCCCATTTATTTTATTTTATTTTTTAATTGTTATTAGAATTTGATTATGACATTTAAAAATTTGCCATCTAAGCCTTTTTTCTATTTTATTTTATATTTTAAAATGAAACTCTGTTATCCTTTTATTTTTTTTTAAAATTGTAATTAAGTCTTTCGTGCACAGTCCCATCATTTTTTTAATAAAAAAAATGATGATGTGAGAATTAAACCATCAGTGAGGCCTATTATTTCTCTTTTCAAGTGGACTTCTAAATGAGCAACTAAAATCCAGTTTTATTCATGTCATATTGTCTTCCCAAACCATTTCTTCCCAACTATAGACATCAAAAGCATGAAAATGTCAATATATTTTGATTTACATATTTAATATGATAATAGAAAATTTTGTGTGTCTTTACACAGAGAGAGAGAGACACACATAAAATATATAATTGATAACTTGTGAATTTTAATAAAGTCAAATTAATTAGATTCTCATAATTTATTGCTAGAATGAGATACCATTTAAAATTGAATGTATTTTTTACTTTATAAAAAAAAGTGTCATTTTATATTTTTCAGCATCTTGAATGTAATTGTACTAAATACAAATATTTTGAGAGTCACATATTAAATGTCAAAATAAAGATCTAGATTATGCATAATGAAAATTAGATAAATTAACTATCATTTTTTTCTTGGGTACCTATGTTAATAATCATCACAAAATTAATATTTTGAATTGATTCAAGATATATACTTGAATCATAAACATGCATTTCCAAATATTAAATAGCCCTAATGTATTTTAATGAAGTCATAAGGAAAAATAAGAATGACCATAGATTATCATAAAATTAATCGACCATGCCCATGTCTTTTATAGTTGAGAGGTTTTTATAATATCAGAGGATTGAATTTGTGAAAAAATACTTGTAGAGAAAAACAATCTTATTATTTTAAATAAGATTAATTATATACTCAAAGAATAAAGATATTAGTGCCAATACAAAAAAATGAGTAAATTACTCTCTCTTTTTAGACTAATATAGTTATTACATGGCTTTCCTCTCTATTTTAAAAATATATAGAAATTTATTTTAAAACTAAAAATATAGAATAAAATTTTTTTCCTCTCTTAATTAATATGTTTATTGTACCATTTTTTCTTCTATTTTGAAAATATATGTACAAATTTCTCCTAAAATAAAAAACATGTTACAACTTAATTCATGTGTCTCAAAAACCTTTTTATGAAAGAGAAAAATAATAATATTATAAAATAAAATACTAATTCTAGAATTTTTTTTTAATTTACTATTCTTTAATACTAATTATTTATTTTAAAATAATTGTAAATTGCTTTGAATGATCAAAATACTAATTTTGTTGGCTTTGAAACTTAATTACTTAAAAATTAAGAAGAAGAAGAAGAAGAAGAAGAAGAAAAATTTGAGAGATTGATCCTTTATTTATTTATTTATTATTTATTTATCTTTCAAAAAAAACATTTAAAATATTTTGATTAAGTTGTAACACATATATTTTTTATTGTTAAAAGAAATCCAAGTATATTTTTATAATAAATGTAAAAATTATGTAATAAAAACACTAATCAAGAAAAAGAGCGTCTTATTTTTATTTTTTTTAAAATAATTGAATATTTTTTTTAATAAAGAGAAGAGTAATATAATAAAAGTCTTAAATATAAAAAAAAGTTATTTTTTTATTTATAAAAAGTATATAATAAAAATAAAAATGTTTGCCACCATAATTCATCCACACACACAATCATGAGAAATAACATCATATTATCTTTATAGATACACTTGTGTATCTTGTGAGGCTAGCGTAGTCACGGAAGAGAAATACGGTATGTTACAGCACATTTAAATAAAGTTAATCCCTAAGGCTCCATAAAGTCCCAATTGGAATCCCTATTGTTAGATGCATTCCCATTTCCCAAAAACTTTGTGTGTTTTTCTGTGACTTGACCATTTGCAATTCCATAAAGAAGCATTCAACAGAAAAAATCCAAAAGCACTTTGAAAAGTTCATTTAAAAAGAGTGAAACACATCTGGCTTTTGTTGGCAATCACTGAAATATGTTGTCCCTATAAACCTAAAAAGGCCTACACAGACTTTTGCTTCAACGCGTTTTTTACAGTTGTATTTCTGTTACTCAATAAAATATGATAAAATTTAGGTGTAATTTTTTCTATAGATTTATATTAAAATTTTATTTAAGAAATTAAGAATATACTATTAATTCAAAAAAAAATTCCTATTAAAATATTTGAATTTTGTTCATAAATATTATTAATTATATGCTTTTGGTGATTAACCCGGAAAAAAATTTAAAACTGGTATGAATGGTTTAGCTCTAGGGCTTCAGGTACGTTTGCAATATTCAATGATGAGGTAATAAATATTTCAACCCTATACGAAATGTTACGAAGGTACAAGAAATGAAATTATATTTAATAATTTTCTTTAGTTTTGGCTTGATATAATTAATTTTGTTCACAATATTAAAATTATTTTTTTATAAATATTTTTCAGCAAATTTAAAATTTAAAAATTTCTATGAATAAATTATTATTAATACTTTCTTAATATTTGTTGGGTTAAGAGTGTTGAGCCATATTTGAGTCAATCTTAAAATTGTTATTTATAAAAGAAATTACTTGAGCTTGACTCTACCTTAGCTCGATTTTAATATCAAAATGTGACTCTGGTTCAGTGTTGTTTGAGAATGTAAAACTCTAATTGAAACCAGCTCAACCCTATTCAATATAATTAAAAAAGAAAACTTCATAGAACTTAATATTCAGATTACAATCGATCACAAATTCATGGCTTCTACAAGGAAAGGAGAAAAAAATGATTAGGCTTTACACTAACTGACTTTAATTATAAAGGGATCGTTACATAGTGTTAAAAGTTTTAAATAGATTTAATTTATTAAAGATAAATAACATAAATAAATTAAACTGATCATAAATATTTATGTAAGCCTATAAAAAATAAATATTTAAAAAATATATCTCATATATTTATATGTTTATTTATAAGGATAAAATGCATATTATCACCCAAATCTATTATTTTAATTGCACTTTTTTTCATTTTCTTTTAATTTGAACAATCTCCTCTTTTATCTTTATTTTTATTTTTTTTAATTTATCATTCACCAGCGCAAAACCTAAAAAAATACTAAAATTGTGCCTGATAAAAAAATATAAATAATATTTTTTTAAAAAAATAATAATTATCCTTTTTAAAAAATCAGAAATTAAGAAATTTATATTTTTTTTAAAAAAAATCATTTACATAAACGTATATTTCCTTTATCTGCCTCCATCTACGCGCACAGTTTTCTTCTTCTTCTTTCGCGACTTGGGCTCTGGTTTTCGAAGCTTCACCCACCACCGGCAAGCAACTTCACCGTGGGCAGCGCACCGTGCCTTGGCCGACGTCAACGGGAGCATCTGAATAAGCACCCCTGCAAAACCTGTCCAAGCACGTCACTTGGTTGGTTATGGCGCCGCTGATCAGAGTCTTGAGGTCATCGGCGTGCTGTGAAAGAGATTTTTTATTCGGATACTCTCTAAGATCGTCCATGGCGGTGCGAAGCTCGTCGAGAGTGTCATCGATGGTCTCCAAGCAATCATGGAGAGCGGTTTTTTCACGCTCAGTTAAGCCCGTTCTAGTCGTAAGCTTTTGGACTGTGAATTGGTTATGTTCGACGACTCTGGTGGTTATATTCAACGACAGTTCTATGACGACTTTGTGGGTAGAAACTTGTTGGGTAATTCCGGGTTCGGAGGAAATGGCTGAGAAACAGAGTTCAGGGTACAATGTGTTACTACAAGCGGATTTGATGACGGCGTGGGATGGGGTACACCCGACATTGTCGTCGGCGCCGGAGCTTTTGTTGCGGGAGCTTACTCCGGCGACAATGCAAATGATGGCTGCGACGAGAAAGAGAGAGGCAAAGAGAGTTAAGAAGAGTTTTTTGTTCTTCTTAGGCGACAAGGAAATGAGTTTGCGGTTGCCAGAATCTGTGATTCCAGCGAAGAATTGTTTTATCTTGCTCATTGGAAACACAGAAGAGACAAAGGGAAAGAGAATTGAATTGGGGAGGGGTAAAGAAAAGGAAAAGGGCAAAGAGAGTTTTATAGAGAAGTAGATGTACGAGGGCTATTACAAGTATGGTACCATGCCATGGTAGCTGTGTAACTAACAACTTGATTTGAAGAATATATAGACTTTTTGATTCTCTAGTGTGATTGTGAGTGCAGTGTTGACAAGCAGAGCCATTTTCCAGAGAATGAAGAACTACACCATCTATGCTGTTTCTATAACAATCAGAATTGTGCTGGGGTTCATGCTGCTTGCTCTTATCTGGAAATTTGATTTCTCACCTTTCATGGTTTTGATCGTTGCCATACTAAACGATGGGACTATCATGACCAAGGACAGGGTGAAGCCATCTCCTACTCCAGATTCCTGGAAGCTCAATGAGATTTTCGCCACCGGCATAGTGCTTGGCTCTTACCTGGCTGTCATGACTGTTGTCTTCTTCTGGGCTGCTCATGCATCCAACAGTAGATATCAAATTGGGGATAAGAGAAAAAAGATAAGAGGATATATTGTCCAAATTAAAAGGATTTAGAAAAAATTACAATTATACCCACAAACAAGGGTGACAAAATACATTTTACTCTGTTTATAATATAAATTGATTTTATGTCCTTATAAGAATCATACCGCATAACTAGTTATAAATTTATTCTATCTATCTTGATTAAACTATATTTAGCTAAGAAATTCTCCGACTTATTCATTTTAAACTACCTCAGGACTTTGTTTTGATAGAGTGACGTAGGAAAGGATGGACTAAAGTGGGAGAACTAAATCTATTGCAAGCCCTTTTTTGCTTCTCGTCCGCGTTACTTTCCTGCCTCTCCATTCCCTACGACAAGAGATAAATGTTTTCCATTTTCATTCCCCACAAGACAGTAGTGACCCGTGGGGATCCCTCTATTTGCAAAATATTATAAAGTTAATTAAAATTTAAAGAAATTAAGTACAAATTTGAAAAATCATAACAATATAACTTTAAGATTCGAATATATCCTTGAAAAGCTAGCCTTATTTTGAATTTCGTTAGTATAAATTATAAATTTATAATTATTAATATAGAAACATATACACTAACATTATTAAATAAATGAAAGGTCTAAAAAATTCAATGCAGCTGACAAATAGTATTATCCTCGTCTCTATGTTAAACGTCAAATTGTGTTAATATGATTTGAAAAAAATTTAACCTACAATTCAACTAAAACAATTTGAATTGAATAAGGTCTATCCCAATTTGACTCATAAAATTATATGCCAGTTGCGATGAGTTAGCAATTCAATCCAACCCAATGAACAACCCTAATCAAAACACTTGTGCTTGAGCTTTCTTGGTGTTTTTTTTTTTTTTTGAAAGTGAGCTTCTCTAGTTGAACAAGACCTTCATTAACACTAGCAAGTGATTGGCTCCAACTTAGTTGGTAGATCTACATATCCTACTGAAGGCCCTCAAACATCAGAAAACATTAGGATTTTGGGCTCCGTACTGGGCTTAGTTCATACGGTTCACTTAGGTGTTGGTAATGGCCCAAAGAATGCCTCGTCATTATCAAACGAATATCTCTGACTACTGACCAAATAAAAAACAATTATCTCTAACTGACACTAAAGCGCCGTCTAGTTTCAACAAAAGAAATCTACAATCTTATCCTCAAACAGTGTTTCATCTTCATTCAAATCTCACGCGTTAACTTGAGCGTGCAGTGCACTACCCCGTTGATCAGACGGCAAAGCCACCACTTATCGACGTCAGTTGCCGAACGCGTGGCCAAACTTCGCGCTCCAGTACCTACTAATCCTAAAATGCCAACACATCGACGGTTGGATCTTCTGCCACGTCATCTCACCGTCCTCTTGTAAATCAACCGCTAACCTCCACTTTCGCTCCCTAAAAAACTCCATTCCTTCTCTCACTAGAAATTCTTCTCTCGGTGTCGTCGTCGTCGTTGTTGTTGCAGGGGCGGAACTTGATGGTTCTCTCATCGAGGAATCGAGAGAGGGGATCCATGTAGTTCATCTTTTATTTTCTCAGAGGGAGAAAGAAGAGAGCGATCTTTCGTTTTCTCGGGAAATTTTTTTGAATCGGAGAAATGGAGGAGCCTTTCTTTGATCTTGTGGAGTTCTTGAGTAAACCCTCGTTAACTGAGACACTCGTCGACATTTTGCTATGCGCAGTCCCAATTTGGCTCGCCGTAATGATCGGGTTGGTGATCGGATGGTCCTGGCGGCCCCGGTGGACCGGCCTCGTTTTCCTTGGCTTTCGTAGTAAATTCCGATTCCTCTGGACGGCTCCGCCGGGTTTTGGTGCTAGGAGGCTCTGGTTAGCCTTCACGGCACTGTCTGCTTTCTCCATTTGCCGCACGATTTGGTCGAATTTTAAAGGCAAGGGCAAAGGGCAAGCTGTGCCACCTACGCAATCGGTGAATGTGGCATCGGCAATATCCATGCTGGGGGAGGGAAGCGGTGATGCTGCAGGGTAGGTGCTAAATTTTCGACTTCTTTTGCTGTGTGTGTGTATATATATATATAGTCTGAATAATGATTCATAGACTCTTTAGTGAAATTTACTTCGTGCTACGTTCAAAATCGTAAATTTTTTTCCTTTTTGGCATGAATTAGTGATTTAGTGCTATTGAAATCGACAAAACGACGGATCATAATGAGGTCTGCTTAGGTAATAGGCACATCTCACTTTTTTTCGTTGTCTTTATACTGAGAAGTGTTCGAAACGATTTCATATGCACGACCTTCTCCGGTGGTATTAAATTGTAATCCTTAGGTGCGGAGGTGTAAAATATTTGCAATCTGATGTATGCATGATTCTGGGTTAGAGATAATTCATAAATATGAGGAGACCAAAAATGATTGAGTCCACTGTACAGCTTTATGCAAGTCTATTTCCCGGGTGGAATAGTTCTAATTATTTTACTTTTTACTACAATTTTCAAAGAAATATAAGTTTTGGTTATAGAGGAGAAATTTACATGAGATACGATTTCAGATATTCCATGAGATACTGATTATGAAATGATTATAATCATTTCTGCCTTTGGTAATCGATAAATTTAGGAACCGGTTAATGATGAATAGCTGTGGGACATTTAATAGAGTTTGGTTAATGTTATTGTAATGGTCTATATACCTATTGTAGGAATTACAAGTTCGGAACCTTTCTATTGCTTTTGCAATTCTTTTTATTCACCTGTGAAAATTATATATGATTTATCTAGATCTGCATACTTACAATGTCACATCTCACAATAGTCTGGGTCTCTTTGAGGGGCGTGATTGCCACTTTTATGGAGCTGACCTATCCTTATCTGGATTTTAAAACATTTTGTATGATATTGATAATTTTGTACTGTGTGGTGATTCTGCCCCCAACCATTTTAGACCTATGGTTAATCTTTGTTTTAGCTTTCCTCCTCATCTTCCCGGGTATTAGATTTTTGGATTTGCCTTTTTGTCACTGATCATCATCTCTATGACTGATAGCTTTATTTTATGTTTAGTTGTTTATTAATCATATCTTTGTAATTGGTTATTGATAGTTACAAAATAGCCTGCTTAAATGTTGTAATTGCATTATTGGAGAAAGAATTAAGTTTTTCATTCATGTCACAACTTGGTTATGGGACATGCATTAGGACTAGAGTTAAAGCTGAAGATGAAGAGGAGGATACTGTTACTCAGAATGATTTGGAACATCTCCTTCATCTTCTTGAAGGGAAGGATGGAGTGAGAGACTGGCAATGTTTTATGCAGAGGTCAACCCCAAATATGTCATACCAAGCTTGGCGTCATGAGCCTGAGGTAGATTCTGAGTTTCAACTTCCAAGTTCTATCTTGTGCATTTCCTGTCTATAATTGGATGAAAACATACGTGCCTTCTATGAATGACAAGCTTGTATGCTCTTTCTATCACAGGCATCTGTTTCTCCTAGTTGCAAGTGGATTTATAACTTTGATTTATTGCTGATCAATATTGTTTGTTCTTCAAAGCCATTTTAGATTTTTTTAAATTATTTTACTATTATTATTATTTATTTGTAAATGTTAATTATACCAATATATTTTGATAGTAGATTTGAAATACATCAACATTTGATGTTAAAATTGTTATCAGACAGGTTCTACAGTTTACCGTAGTAAAACAATTTTTGAAGATGCAACTTCAGAGTTGGTCAGGGATTTCTTCTGGGATGATGACTTTCGCCCTAAATGGGATACTATGCTTGCATACTGCAAAATATTGGAGGAATGCCCTCATACAGGGACAATGATTTCTCACTGGATAAAAAAGGTATGTATACTAAAGTTTTAATGTTTATGTATCTGTTCTGTGCTATCATTGGTATTTAATTTGTTCTTTCTATTTGCAGTTTCCCTTTTTCTGCAGTGACCGAGAGTATATAATTGCTCGTAGAATATGGGAGGCTGGAAATACATATTATTGTGTCACAAAGGTACTAATTGTAACATAATTTGATCCAATTTTGGCCTGGTTTCTTTTCCCGTTTCTATAGCAAACCTCCACTCTTCTATCATCTATCACTAGGGAAAAAACTTTTATTTATTCAAAGACTCTTAAGTGGTATTTCTTACTAAGAATAGTGGACAGAGCAGCGTGAATTACATGGAGAAAAATGGGAAAGGCAGCATGAATTATATGACATGAAGGATAGGAATAAGTATAGAGCAGGTTTGAATGCTCTCAAGTGACATGACAATCATGTTAGGAGAGATAAAGACATAGAACAATATACTTAAACTTTGATTAGAAAAAGACAAGAAAACTCTGTCTTTCTTTCTCCTAACATGAATGGCATGTAACATGGGAGGATCCAAATCTATGTAGAAATGCTTCCCTCTTGGAGCCACAAAAAAAAAAAAGAAGAATGAAAAGAACAGGAGAGAAGTTATAAACTATGACCTTTTGTGCTGACTTGAGGACAGGAGTGGAGAGGAAGACCATAAATTTTAGAATCTACAGGCATGTGTGTATGTTAATTGCTATTAAGAAACCCAATGTTTATTGAGTCAGTTTAAATAGAGAAAAGTTCAAGCTATTTGAGTTGGAAACAGTTCTTCTATAAGAAACTAATATCTGGTTTTCTTAAATAAGTTATGTATCTGGGGCTCATCATATATTTTGGAACAGGTTCTTACGTAGGCGTCCTGTGTTTGTGGAATTAACAGAATACCTATGTACCTTTCATGGTGAAACTTGCCATTTTAATATTTCTTGGTTCTTGTCACACATCTTTCTATGACTTACAAAAGGAATGACACTGCATTACATGTTGCAAGGATTGGCCTTGAGACTGAGGAATACATGAGTGGACTAAAATTAGTCAGATGCTAATCTGTTGCCTTTGCTTAACAACTTTATCCCTATTCTGATCTCGTACTGCATCAATTGCTAAATTTCCTAGTTTCATTTGTATGATTAGTTAATATAATTAATAATTTCCTATATGTTCCATTTGTCATAATTCTTTTTATTACTTATTTAACTTGATTCTGTTTTCTGTACTTATATGATACCAACATAATTCTGTGATAGTAATAGAATGAAAAGAAAAATATAAATGCATAAAGATTCTTCTGCATAAGCACGGAGTTTCTTACGATTTCATTGTCAATGTTGTAGGGGGTGCCATATTCAAGTTTGCCCAAACGTGACAAGCCCAGACGTGTAGAGCTCTATTTTTCTAGTTGGGTCATCAAGCCTGGTAAGATTTGTCAGTAACCATTGTTGTTTTTTATTTTGACGTTGTTTTTGTTATTTACCTTTGTTAGTAAACTTATGTTTCGTTTGCTGAATTTGGATTCTTGATGCAGTGGAATCTCGAAAAGGAGATGGTCAGTTGTCTGCATGCGAGGTTACGCTTCTACACTATGAAGATATGGGGATTCCTAAAGATGTTGCAAAGTTGGGAGTCCGCCATGGAATGTGGGGGGCTGTCAAGAAATTGCACTCTGGAATGAGAGCATACCAGAATGCTAGGAAAACAGAGGGTTCTTTGTCAAGAAGTGCATTGATGGCAAGGATCACGACGAAGATTTCTTCAGACAAAAACCTAGATTCTGTTGGGCTTGCAAATGGAGAGGAAGAGAAAAGTCAAGCCATCAGTAATACTAGACAAAAGGATCATGGCATTGACTGGAAGTGGATGGCTATAGGTGGGACTGTTGCTCTGGTTTTGGGTATTCACGGTGGTGCAATAGGGAGAGGGTTGTTTTTGGGAGCAGGGCACAGAATTGCTCGGAGATGAGCGATACAGAATCTAGCCAATGGAAAGTTTTATTTAACTCCATTATGAAGATTCATTATAATTTCGTTTTACCAGCATATTTTCACTATAAAATGATGTTATGTGATTATTTTTTTGTATTATGACATTGTTAGATTGAACTCGTCTTTTAGAATAGAGCTGCAATTGCATGCTTACAAATAACTTGGTGAACTGTACGAAGAATTTGCTCCAAGAATCACTAAACATACAACTTTCCTTTTTTTTTTTTTTTTAATTTGTCACAAAAGTAACAAAACTGTTAACTTTTTATGTTAACAAGACATGAAGCTAAAAGTCCTAGCCAAATTTCAACACAAACAAGGCGTACTAACGTGAAAATTTGGTGGCGGGAAGGCAAAAGTCTTCTTTCTTCTTCTGGTTGGGATATAGTTGTTTTTTTGGACGGGCCTGGCATGGTATATTAAGAGGTGTAAAAGTGGGCCGAGTTTGTTTAGATTGCTCTTAAGGATTATCATTTCGGTGGGCCAGTCCAGCCAGCAAAAAGCCCGTGAAGGCTAACTTAGTCTAGCCCTTTAGGGGTTGTCTCTTTATTTATTTATAAACTCTTATGTTTTGAGATTTTATATAGTATATTTTCTAACCCCACAATGTTCCAAATAAGATAAAAAAACTTCTAATTATCCTAAAGAAATAAAGCAACTTCGATTCATAATTCATTTTTCATTTAAAAATTTCTTTAATAATAATATGATTCTATCGAATTGAACAAAATTCAAATCTCATGGCAAACAGTTAGTTATTTACCATATCACAAATGTCTACATACTACAACAGAATAAAATGTAGATAATGTTTCTGTCATTTGTCTTTTCTTCAAATAATACGATATTTGAATTACTTATATTAAGCAATACAATATTTGTTTTTGAAGATACTTTGGAGTTTGTTTTACTAGCGCAAAAAAGAAAAGCCAATGGAGATAGCTTGGTCCACCTTAATTAGTCCAAGGACGTAGACCATGCTTAAAGCCTTTGTTCTAAATGGTTAACTAATTGATTTAGAAGGCTGGACTAATTCAATTTTTAAAATATTATATTTTATAATATAAAAATTAAAGAATATATTATATATTTCAGAGTAAAGAAAAGATTATTCTTTTCTTTTTTGATTAATATTTTTATTATATGATGATCTTTTCTGTTATAAAAATATACATAAATTTCATTTAAAAAATAAATAAAAATATTCTCTATTTTTTATTAATATTTTTATTATACACATTTTTTCTATTAAAAAAATATACATATTTTTTTAAAAAAATAAGAATAAAATACTATTTTTTCTATGATTAATGCTTTCATTACACAATTTTTTTTTTCTATTATGCAAATATAAAATATTTTTTAAAAATAAATAACACATTGCAACTTAATTTAAATTTCTCAAATACCTAAAGAAACAAATAAAAAAATTCTATTAAATTTTCAAAGGACAATGTAGAAGAAAGAAAATTTGAAAGACTGTTATTTGATTTTATTATTTATTTTTCTTTTATAAAAAGCATTTGAAACATTTAAGTTAAGTTGTAACATTTTTATTTATTTATAAGAAATGTTTGTATATATTTTCATATAATAAAGGAGAGTGTTGCGTTATAATTAATAATATTAATCAAAGAATGAGAGAGTATTTTACTTTTTATTTTTTATTTTTAAAGAAAGTTTGTATATTATTTCAAAAAAAAAAAAAGACTGTATACTAAAGACATTAATCAATGAGAGAACAATTTACTCTATTACTAGTTTGACCATAATTTAACTACAATTGGACTATTGAACCATTAACTATTTCTTTCACTAGTTCATAACCTTTTTGGTTTTTTAAAACATTGCAACTAAGTAGTAAAGACTTCACGGGCTAGATTCCTCTATGTCCATCACGCTAACTATTTCCCTTTTTTTTTTTTCTCTTAATTCTAAAGTAAAAAATCCTCTAATTTTATTCCCTTTACGAAACAAACATAACAGTTAGAATATGTTTTTATTTAGACTTTTGATTCAAGAGTACACATTCTAGAAATATAGAAATATCCAAATGATGCCAAAGCATCCCAAAATTAAGTAGCAAAAGTTGCAACTCTGATCATAACGTGTTCTTCAGAAAAGAGGTGGTAAAGGTGGAGAAACAGCTGAGCCTCCACTAGGGCCAGATGGTGGAACATTACCCTTAGGTAGCATGCCAAAACCTAGACGATCCTTAGATAGAGGTAGAGGTAGAGGTAGCGGTGGAGGAATAGGTGAGCCCTTAGACAGCATACCAAAACTCAATTTCTTTGATGCAGAAACATGGGAATAACTCTCCTTAGAATAAGTTGTAAATCTTGCTGCCTCTGTAAGGCACAGTGATATTGCCAATACCACCACAAACCTCAACACATTTTCTCTCCTTCCCATCATCATCATCTGCCTTTCACAACTTTTTTCATGGCTAATCCAAACATCCTTTCGCCCTTTAAATAGTATTCCTCCCACAGAAAATAATCAACCTTAAGCATATCAACTCAATAATCCTTGCATTAAAATTGTATCCCTTTTCTTTTTCATTTGCTTTCCTATTATGTTTAGTGACAAATATTTCAAAGATTATAGGAATTGAATGGTTAATTAAATACTTACAACTTTAAAGTTCAAGTGATAAATAAATTTAAATTCAATAATTGAATTAAGTGATAAACTTGTATAGAGAGATAATATCAATATTTCGAATAAGATTAGTTCTATACTCATGAGAGTAGAGATATTGGTATTAAAAAAATGGCTAATTAAATGAGATTTGAAATTTGTCATTTTATTTCTATATAACGTCGTCCAGAAGCATATTGACAGCATGAAGATGGAACAATTATTAATTTTTTAAAATTACTCAATATATTATTTCATTTTTTGCAAATTATTTATTAGAAGAATCGATATGCAACTAATTATTTATTAGAAGAATCGATATTCTATATATCATATAAAATGGGGAAAAAGTACATTTATGTTCAAAGATAAAATCAATTACTCTATCACTAATTCCTTTCCTAATCAGTAAACGTATGAGATCAAGGAATATTGTGTATTAATATATTAGTATAAACTGGAAAGGAAACAAATCGAATTTGAGGCACAATATCTAGAGCATCTTTCTCATTATGGTGCTGGTTGGAGATTTTGCTTGTGGCATAATTATCCCATACCTTATGGGTATAACACTAATTTTGTTTGAGATACTAAAACTATTTTTCTTTACAAGTATTTTTCTGCATATTTGAACTCCTAATTATATTGTAGATATTTGAAATACAGAAATCTGTGACACACTACAGCATGTTTATTGTAACAGTCGTAAATTTAATAAAGTCTAAAGTAAAAAAAATTTTGAATAATAGAGAGAATTTTGGAAATAGAGATAAGAACCGGTGAAAATAAATCTATTTATTACATAGATTAAAGAATTACAAAAGAAATATGAGAATTTACGTTTTGGCGCGTAATTTTATTTTTAAATGATAGTATTTTGCTATAAACAAATATATTTTTATTTGTTTAAAAATGATTATATTTTGCTAAAAATAAGTAGACTTTTAATTAAAAGAATTATTGTGTTGCTTAAATAATTATACCGGCCTCTAATGAATTTTGATGGTATTTTTAGAAATATTCTTTCTTTTAATATGAATAAATATATTTATTTTGAAATTTGTTTTATAACAATTTTTATCAAGAAAAATCATGATTTAACAGTTTAACTAAAAGTTTATGAGAATGAAAATTTTTAAAAATTTTTGAAATATTTTATTATGAAAAACAGAATTTATATGAATTTATATAAAAGAAAATATTATTATTAATTATTAAATAATTATTATTATTAAAAAAAGAAGTTAAAAGAGGAAGTTGGGAGGAGACTACGGAGTCTACTTTATTCATCGAACAAAAAAGGAGAGGAGTGAATAGTGAATAGGAGAGTGAATAGTATTTTTAATTTTTTTCTCTCGATCTAGAGTACTGATTAGCTTCTGATCTAAAAAATGAAGGTGTTATTGGATTCAGGACGAAGAATACTTCAGTTTTGACCGATCAATTTTTCAAATCAGCCGTTGAATCGCCGTAGATTTGAAGTAGAAAATCTCGGTAAAAGGTAAGTTCTGAAAATCTTACTATACTTTGAATTGAAAATCTGACATTGTAGATGAATTCAGAAGTTAGATAAATATTAGGATATGTATTCTTTTCGGTCATTTGGTAACTTTTTATATGGCAGTGAATAATGATTTTCGGCGATGAATAGTATGGCGAATAGTGATTCCAGCGGTGAATAGTATCCTTAGCGTTGACTTATGTTGACCGAACTTTCGGAGGCCAAATTTCGCAAATTCGGAGTCGTTTTTAAGGTTTTTGGACCTTTCGGACTTGATTTTGGGATTTATTTTGCCGAATTCGGATCAGAAACTAAGATTTTAAGGGTGTCCAACTTTGTACTTCAAATTTATGAGTAGATAATTATTCCTATGGCTTGTTTTTACTCTTCTTGAACTTTACATTGATAAATGAGTATAATTACATGTTATTTATACTTTTATATGTTTATGAAATGGTTTGAAATATCTGAAATGGTTGAAATATGATATTTAGTTCAAGAAGAGTATGAATTTTGAAATGAATTTTGATACATATTGAACATGTGATATTTAAATGTATTTCGCATTACACGGCAAAGAAATTATGTTATGCATGTGACATTGATTTATAAAGTGATACGTTTGCCTCGGATATGGGCATGATTATATTTTTCCCCTAATTGGGAAGTTTTGACAGATGAATATACTGAGACTGAAAAGTCTGTTTTATATTGAGAATTTTATACTGGATTATATGGCATATGTGCATATGATATTTTTTGTGGAAGAATTCTATTAGAAACACTGTCTGCTAACAGCAGGTGATGTTAGCCATGGTGCACACCTTGATTGTCTCAGCTAGCAGGGGAAGTGGTGCTAGCCTCGTGTGAGAGCTAACACACGTGATATTATATGTAAAGGAGAGCGGAATGCCTCCTATATATGGGCGAGATGCCAGTTATATGATGGCGAGATGCCAGTTATATGAGATGTTATTTGCCTTCCCTTGCTGTGTACTTGGGAAAGACCCATACAGAGTCCCTTCGCGTGTCCTCTTGAATGGTAGTAGGGTAAACTTCAGCGGGATGCTGAGTTTAGACAAATCCTATACCACCAAAGTATGGAAGGGGTCAAACTCTGGTATGGTGGTTCTGATATGAGATCCTCCGAATAAGTTATATGAGGAATATTTGATGCATAACATTATTTGATAAATGATTTTACAGTTTTGTATATGATTTTAAATATGAATATGAATATAAATTGTTAACATTGATGTTTTGAAATGCGGATCCCATATGAATGTATTTCTGAATGTAACTTTTCTTTATGAGAAACTTTGAAATGAAAAGTACATCCATATGTTAACCTTAGAGGTTATAGGAGGTGTTATCTGCTCACTAAATTGTAAAACTCACTACACGTGGTTAATATCTTTTTTAGATAAAGACCTAGAGTTTGGTCATGCAGCTTTTTGATCGACAAGGTGTCGTACTCCAGTAGTGAGCCTACATTGTTTCTAGGCTCTCAATGTTTTATATTTATAATATATTTGTACTCTAGAGTTGCTCTGAACATCACAGGTAAGATCCTTGTTTCTGCTATAAATTTGATATATACATATATAGACTTGGCATATATAATTATCAATATTGGAATCTTGTAAACGTGTGATGTTACCCATATATGTGATATTATGAAATGATTTGCAACTGCATAATAATAAAGTTTATCGAATAATAGAGGTATTTACATTCCTAAAGTAGGGGCGTGACATTTATCATTGTGGCTGGTTTAAGAAATGAGAGAGAAAACAATTATAGCTCTGTAAATGTGCAACTTGGTCAGTTAAATTGGTAGGTTGACCGTTAAATCAGTCCAAATCTATAATGAAATGGTTTTTATAATTGAATTTACTCGAGGTTTTAAACTGGTAAACCAATGTGTTTTAGGGTAGTTGAACCAATTAATATATAACTGCATATTGTTTAGGATATATATACATATAAAAAATTTCGTATATCTTTTACTCAAATATCTTATATAAAAATATTTTTAAATATTTGAGATATTAAATTGCCCAATCACTTTAAAAGTTTCAGCCAATATTTGGAAAACTAGACCGATCATTAAATTAAAATATCAAGTGGTTTACAGTTCAATGGTTGAACCATAGTTCAATTTTTTTCTTTTAATATATATATTTTTATTAAATATACATCAAAATATATAATATATATTAAGATAATACACACACACACATATAATAGTATTAAAAATAAAATATAAATATTTAATAATATGAAATTCTTAACATATTTATATATGATAATTTTTAAGTTTCCATAAAAAATTTAAATAACTTTTTTATCGATTAATTAATATTTGAAAACATTTAAAAGTAGCTTAAGATGTATTGTTATTTCCTCTTTTAAATAATTTATTTATTTATTATTAAATATAATATTATTTAAAAAGGTTGCATACAAAGTACTACCTCAAATTTATTATAAACTGTGAATAATAAATTAATAGCATTATTATATTTAAGATTTATGAATTTGAATTCTATTATATATAGTACGAGTTGTTTTCGTACTAAAGACTATATCATATATATAATATTTCAAATAGTACAACAAAGAGTCTAATGTTTAAGTGGCCGATCATGCAAGTACCGACTGAATTCAAGTCTTGACAAAAACATTTTTCATAGTTTCAAGCCGGTTCACGACTTGACATGTTTAGTTCAATGACTCCTCAATTTCTAGGGGTCAACTGGACCTGAGAGCTTCTAGCTTTTGCATTGACAAGATCAGAAGTAGATATATAAGGGGGAACAATACATGGAAGTTTGATAAAATAATGTTTAGGAAATATTCTATTTTTAACTTCTGTCATGAGATCGTGGCTGTGGTTGAAGTGATTACAAGATAAATAGGGAAAACACAAAAAGAAAAAAGAAGAAAAAAAGAACTCTTACAAACTGCAGCTCAAAACCCAAGTTAGACAAAACTCTAAGAACTCAATCGAAAGAAGGCTCAAATGGGACATATATTTATAGACAATGTTAACAAGTTTTCTGCCGACCTTATGCAGAATTCGTGCTACTAGCTAGTGATCACAAGCACACAGCTTCATCGAAAGTACAGCGGTAAATTTTCCAATCAGAAAGACATTTATGCTTTCAGGTGCGAGTGTTGAAAGCCTTCAAACAATCATCCAAACAAGCTTTAAAAGCCGCATTAGGCAAGCATTCCACGAAGCAGCGATAGTAAATGTGCGGTTTTTCCCCTACCAATAGCGTATTCTTAGAATGTGAAGCATGGAGATTATAATTAGGGACCTCCAAGGAAGAGAACGGATTAACTTTCACTTTGGCAAGGAAGATTAAAGACAAAATTAAAAGAACAAAGGAGGCTGCTGTTTTCATTGTTTTTTCTTCTTGTGTCACTTCCTTCCTTATGTGCATTAGAAGGTACCCAATCTTATCTACAATATTAAGATGCGATCATTGTCATGGATGGATGAGTAGTTATTCTCAAAAGCCATTTAGAAATCCTGACCTTTCGTGCGTGTTGAAAATTCTTGACTTAAGGTGGTTGGTTTGAAAGTTGATATTTGTTAATATTGCAAAAGAAATTAACATTAATTTGGCTTTCCCAGTTCTTTAATGTTTGTTGAGGGCATGTTTCAATTTAAATAGATGAGTAGCATATATAAGAGAAGTGAGAAACCATCGAAATCAAATGGGATTAGTACAATCGATAAAAGGAGAGTGCCAGTCTCCTTATCGAACATTGGTTTGATTTTTTTTTTTTGGAGAGCACATAAAGATTGAAGAACTATTAATTTTTCAAAATTAATCTATTAATTATTTCATTTTTGTACAGTATTTTTTTTTATTTTAGGAGGATTAAATCATAGAAAATGGGAAAATTATATAAGTTCAAAGATAAACCCAATTACTATCACTAATTTCTTTCGTAACCAGTATATATATGAGGATATGGAATATTGTGTATTAATATATTAGGATGAACTGAAAGAAACCAAAAATATTTTTTATTATGGTTTTGGTTGGGAGATTTGAATTTCCAGTTGTAGAGCAATTGACCCTGATGCAGAAACTTGTAAGATCATACTACGGCATCTTTCGCACATCTGCGGCTAATTTAAGAAATGAGGGAAAACAAATAAAGCTATGCAAATGCAGCATTGTTTAGAACTTTTACAATACATAATAACTCTTTTAAAGTAAAATATACCTAACAAGGTCAATCGGTGATTTAACTTATAAACATCAAAACATTCAGTTGATAAATCTGAAGTTTAATTTTTACTGTCAATAATATTTTTTAATAAGTAATCTGTAAGTACCATTATAAATTCTAAAATGCCTTAATTTTAGAATGGAGAAGCCTCCCTCATGCTAACTTTTTTTTTTTACAAAAATAAATATACTTAACACAGTTCAAAAACGATATATCTTACTAATAATATTAGTGAACAATAAGATATTTTTTTATTAAATATATAATTTTAATGAAGGCTCAAATGGGACGTATATTTATAAAGAAGGCAAACAAGTTTTGTACTGGACTTACGCAGAAATTGTGTTGCTAGCTAGTGATCACATCTCAATAAAAAAATATAATAACACAGTTCAAAAACGATATATCTTACTAATAATATTTGTGAACAATAAGATAATTTTTTTATTAAATATATAATTTTAACGAAGGCTCGAATGGGACGTATATTTATAAAGAAGGCGAACAAGTTTTGTACTGGACTCACTATAAGAAAGGTGGGACATAATGATAGAGAGATAACGACGGTTAACAAAAACTGTCGCTAAATTCAAGTTTTACAACGGTTTTGAAACCGTCGTTAAATAACGACGGTTTAATTATAATTGTCGTAATATGTCGCGGAGATAACTGTTCGTAGGAAATTAGTGAAGTTTCACGACGATTTAGTCAAAATCATCGTTAAATAACGACAATTTATGCTGAATTGTCGTAAATCTGTAATATTTATAATTTTGACCGTTACTAGAGATATGTGTAGTTTAACGACAATTTTTCTCAAACCGTCGTTAAACTTAATTATAACAACGGTTACAAATAAAAACCGTTGTAGGAAGGCCAGTTGGTGGGTTCGAGTATTTCACCCTTTCTCCCCGAGAAAAATTGCAAGCCCATCGGCATGTCTTAATAAATTGTCCGGAAGTCGAATCTTATCTTCAGTGAGTACATCAAATTTTACTGTTACATTAATATTTATCTAATGGATATGAATCATTAAATTTACGACTCAATTTTTTTTATAGAGAATTTAGAGATTGGGTAAGACATAGCTTACGAAGTAGAATCCGATCATCTTCTGAGATAGATAAAAAAAGTTCATAGGGAGTTTGTTTCCTGATTCACTCGTCGTGTAAGTATATAATTTATCTAGTCAATTTATATTTACAATCTAATATGAGCATAACTCACGACTCAATTTTTCTTTCCCAGATAGCAAATGATAGTAGTGAGACATTATTAACTGAACTAAAATTTCTGACAATTGGGCCCTTGGATAGAGCACGCCGATACAGTGCATACAATATAAATGTATTTAAATTTTGAACGTTAGAGCGAGACCAAGGGTTGACAACCCAAAATAGTGGAGTTCACGGTATTTTCGGGATGAGGAGTTATGCAAGTAGCAGTGACAGAAATATGTAATTCGGTGGAGTGCCGTATTATGGAAAGTTATTGGATATTGTAGAATTGAATTATCACGGTCACTTTACAGTTACTTTATTCAAATGTATGTGGGCCAATACAACAATAGCGAAGGGCATTACCACGAATGGTTTCGGAGTGACATCTGTCGATTTTTCACGGTTGATTCATACCGGTGAAAATGACGATAACGAGCCGTACATCAAAGCATCCGAAGCGCATCAAGTATATTATGTAGAAGATGCGGTTGACAACAAATGGAATATGGTTGTACATTTGAAGCCTTGTGATTTATATGAGATGGGCGAAGACAATGATAATATTTCATATGATAGTGATCTGTTGCGCGTTCAAAGTTTAGAAACATTATTTCCAGAAGAAACAGTGAATTTATGTCTGTTACGGTACTAATTTGACCCTGTATTATCTTGAATATATTTTGAGTTTGTTTATGAACAATTTATGCTTTTTATGTATTTTGATATATGGTTTTATTATTTTCTTATTTTTAAATGAACAATTTATGAGGTGAAATTAATTTTATTAATTTTTTTCTGACAGGCATAGTGACGATGCGGAGGGGTAGATTTGGATTTGCGGGTAGAGCGGGTGCGGCAACATCAGCTGGCCATGTTGCTCGCCCGGCTAGTAGTGAGGGAGGACAGCCTTGCGATGATGATACTGTCCAGTCAGTAGATGTCTAGTCCACAGTACCTCCAGACTCGAGGGCGCTAGAGTCAGAGGTTGGACCATCCACACTACCCCCATTTGACGATACAGCACCGAAGTCAGATCACACTCCGTCCACAATCCCCTCTTACGACGCCCAGAAACCATATGACGATTTTGATATCAACCTGGACGTCAATGATTTGTTGGGTAGCGTTGAGGTGGAGCATCAGATTGCTCAGCAAGAGCGTAGGCGCAGGAGATCGTGGACAATCGATGTTATAGGTATAATATAAAATATTTTTTATATTTATAATAATTAGCGTCCAAATATTGAGTTAACACATTTATTTTATATTGTAACAGATGAGACCGGTCAGGTGACACCCAGACAGATGACTGTCCACGATGTTTGGGCGTTACCTAGTGGGCACAAGGTGGTTGTCCGGTGTAACGACACCCACCAACCCATTGGAGACGGAGGTGGTCTCCTTGGTGTCTTCCTCGGCACCATTGGAGATAACTTCCGTTTCTTTCCGATCTCATATAAAGATTGAAGGAGCATTCCCGAGGATTACAAGACCGGAGTGTTTTGTGACACGATACAGGTATGAAATGTTAATTCTTCTTAAATATACTTTAATATTTTTAATGTTTAACTCAGATTTTTATTATTTTTTGTAGACACATTTTAATGTGACGGGCTTGCACAAGAAGATCATTTTACAGTCACTTGGAGCCAAGTGGAGAGCCGCGCGTTATAATGTGTTTCGGCTCAAGTACGACGGGACCAGGACGAGGGAGGAGTTGCTGAACGACGTACCCTTTGGCATTCCACGTGACTAATGGGCTACGTTCGTTGATTACCGGTTGAACGCAAGGACCAGAGTAATTTTTTATATTAATTTTTTCATATATATTTTCTTTTCAAAAACATTGATTAATTATTTTATTTTTGCATTTATTTAGGATGTGGCTGCTCAAAATAGACGTAAAAGAAGACGTATGACGATGCCACATACAACTGGATCCAAGAGCTTTGCACGTAGAAGGGCTGAGCTTGTGAGTTTTATTTCAAAAGAATTTTATTCCTTTTTAAATAAAAAACATTTTTCTTTAAAAATTTTATTAATTGTTTATTTATTGAGGAGGCGGAAGTTGGGGGCCCAGTGACTCGCGGTGATGTATGGACGGCAGCTCATAAAAGGACTGATGGAACATACATCAACGACGAGGCTTGAGCAGTTGCGGTATGTAAACTATAGCTATTGTTATGTTAATTCAAAATTTTATTTGATTATTTGTTAATTGTAATAAAAATTTAACGTCTCTTTTTCATTTTATAGGAAAAAATTGTCTTGATCCAATAGGAGGATAGCTCTTCCCAAGAGCTCTCGACAGATGATTCACTTGCGAGAGCCTTGGAAACTGCAGAGCACTCGGGTCGTGTTCGAGGATTTGGGTTAGGTGTTTGTCCAACCCAAGTCTTCGGACGTCCCTCTGTTGGATCGAGCTCATCATCTGGGTCTGGGCCTTCATACACTGAATTAAAGAATGAGGTGGCTCGTCTGAAAGCGGTCATACATGAGCGAGACGTCGAGCAGCAGTGACAAGACGCGGAGCGAGAGGCTCGTGACGCTGACATGATAGCTCGATAGAGACAGATGGAGGCAGTTATGACGTTCTTGCTCCAGAACTTTCCAGGTCAAGTGCCGCCTGACATTGCACTTGTTCCGAGTGCAAACATTAGGGTAATATTTAAATTCTGAATTTCATAAATAATTGTTATTATTAATATTTTTAATTTTAAAATGCTTATATAATAAAATTAATTTTCAGGTCACTAGTAATAAAGGCAGTGGACATCAAGAAGATCAGACGCCACAGAGTCCTCAGGGTCCGAGTTGATAGTTGATGATATATATTTATTGTATATTATTTTTTTTGTACAAAAATGTATATTGTAGTTTTAATGTTTAAGTCATTATTAATTTTAATTCTATAATTTATTTATGAACGTCATTTACATTATTCTATTTATTTTTGAATTTTTAATATGTAACAATATAAGGGATAAAAAAAGTTAACATTATAAAATAAACAATTTGAGACAAGAAATTATATTTAAAAAAATTAAATATAAAAATTAAAAATAAATAAATAATAATGTCAGTTATAATTATTAGAATAAATATATATTTGAAAAGATTAAATATGGTAATAATAATATAAACATAAATAATCTTGAAAAATAATAATTTAAAATTAGAAAGGTATAACGACGGTTGTACGAACCATCGTTATATCCAATGTATAATGACGGTTCCTTGAACCGTCGTTATTTCAGACACAACGACGGTTTGTACAACCATCATTATATCCAAATTACTTACGACGGTTGTATGAACCGTTGTTAACTTACACATGGAGACGGTTGAGAAACCGTCGTTAAGACGGAAAATAACCGTCGCTAAACCCTGTCTTAACGACGCTATCCCCACGGTTGGTCCAAATCGTCGCAAGGCCAATGTCTCGGCGACGGTTATCAAAACCGTCATTAAGGCAGTTAGCGACGGTTGTAACCGTCGCTAAAGCCACTAAATAACCGCCGCTAAACCCCGCTATTCTTGTAGTGTTTAGATTAATTATTTTAATTAAAAGGCTAATGCTTTTCATATAATTTAGTAGAATACATTATACACCTTTTAGTGTGATCTTATAGATATTTTTTTAGGTGGTATTTTATTAGCCAAAATTTTAAAATTTTAAATACTTAAAAATTTATAAAATATTTGGGTTTATGTGTCTATATGTCTCTACTTTAATATAAAGAGTAAATATACAAATTAATTTTAAAAAAATACAATATTCAAAACTTTAGTGTATGAAAATATCACTTTAAACTATTTAGTTGTCAAAAATATAGAATCATTGCAAATTAGACTTACTGTTAACTCTCATATTTTTTGTCCATAAAACTTGACATGGAACATTATAAAGCTACTTAGCAAATAGCTTATGCTTACATAGCAGTGATTTTTTTTAAAAAAAGTAATGTTTTGAGAGCGTATAATAAAAAATCTTCAGTTGATTTGTTTTTTGGTAGATTAATAATTTATACTATACATCTTTTTTTTGGGTAGACTATTATACATCCTCAGGATGCTACATTTTTTCTTAAATTCATTGTCATATGAACATAGGTTGTTTGTTAAGTAGGTATATAACATCTCATGTCATTTTTTTAGACAAAAAATGATAAAGAGTTAGTGGTGGGATCAATACACAAATTCTGTATTTTTCAAAAACTAACTCTTTTAAAATTATGTTTTTTATAAGTAAAGTTTCATATGGTGTATTTTTTGAAAACCATTTTGTATATTTACTATAATATAAAAATACTAATGAAACATATTTTCATGTACATAGTGTTGAAGTCTGTTGAAGCCCATAGTTAGTTGTGATCTGTTAAACTTAGTTAAGTGCCAAAATAGATTAGATGGCCATGTCACTAAGCTTGCATGTATAAATATAACTATGTACTACTCTCTCAATGATATGAAATCACATAATCATTTTCGTCTTTCTCTTTCTCTTCTACTACTCTCTTTCTATTATGGTATCAAAGCACTAAGTTGCAGTAATGAAAAACCATACTACAAATAAACTCTTCTCATTTTCTCATCTTATATCTGTCAAACTCGACGATGACAATTTTATTTTGTGGAAACAACAAATAGTGGCTGTAGTAAAAGGACATGATATAGAGCGTTTCTTGGATTCTTCTTTTCGTTCTCCTCCTTGGTTTGCCTCCCCAGAAGATGCTGCTCAAGAAAAGATAAATGAAGAATATACTTCATGGAAAAAGCAAGATCAAATGTTGTTATCATGGCTATTATCGTCTATGGCGGAATCTGCACTTACCAAAGTTGTAGGTTGTGAAAGATCCAATCAAGTATGAGAAAGACTACAGATATATTTTGCATCTCAAACGCGAGCCAAGATCAACCAACTAAAGCTACAACTCAAGAATGTCAAGAAAGGGTTACTTTCAGCTAATGAATACTTGCTAAAAATAAAGGTTATCATTGATGAATTGATAAATGTAGGTTATCCTATAACCTCTTATGATCATATTGAGGCTATTTTAGAAGGACTATCAGAAGACTATGATGCATTTGTTACAAGTATCACTACCAGACTTGAGCCTTACTCTGTGAGTGATATAGAAGCGCTAGTTTTGGCCTAAGAAGCAAGAATTAAAAAACTTCATAAGCCAATTGAAAATTCCTCAGCATATTTTTCTAATACATAACCCAGTAGAGGCTCTTTTAATCCAGACAAGAGTTAACATTACAACTTATTTTCAAACAGTTTTGGAAGAGGAACAGGTAGAGATAATGGGTTTGGTAAAGGCAGATCAAGCTTTGGTAGAAGAGGTAGGGTGGCAGATTTGGCCAAAGAAACCCTATCACTTGTCAATTGTACAACAAGGTTGGTCACTCTGCATGGAACTGTTATTACAGGTTTGATCACTCCTATCAATAATAATCCACCCTCACCAATTCTTAGTTCAACCCACCATCACAAGCCTATGTAACGTCAACCCATAGCATACCCTATTCATCACAGCATCAGAACAATGGGTTTACTGTAGTTCCTGAGATCTAGTCTGATCAATCTTAGTAGATAGACTCAGGAGCCTCCCATCATGTAACACTAAATCCAAATGCTCTCATGTATGTAGAAGACTATCTTGGCCATGAACATATTCATATTGGCAATGGGCAAGGTTTGTATACTTCCCACATTGGCACTTCTTTTATTCATTCTTCATTTCACTCTACATCTCTAAAAAGATCTATTACATGTACCTAAAATGATCAAGAACTTACTGAGTGTATCTAGATTTGTAAAGGACAACTCAGTCTTCTTTGAATTCCACCCAAACACGTGCTATGTGAAAAGCCAGAAAATTAGAGAAGTTCTGCTACAAGGCACCATCAAGAATGGCCTCTATTCATTTGATTCGTTTTCCTTAGTTCATCAAGAATATACACCAACACAGATTCAAACAAATAAACACCAGTTAACTGCAGCAACTCATCACAATTTGGCATCCATTGGTCAAGATCACAGTAGTACTTCAAATACTTGCAACAAATATAATCTTTGGCACTACAGACTAGGACACCCCTCTACTAGAATTGTAAAATAAATTTTAAATCTGTTTAATATTTCATCAGTGAATAAAAGCTCTCTTGATTCCTGTCAATCTTGTTGTTATGGAAAAGCACACAAATTACCTTCTCCTGCCTCTGATTCTATCTACTCTGAGCCTTTGCAATTAATTCACACCGATATATAGGGACCCTTACCAGTACAATCACATAATGGGCTTAGACATTTCATTCATTTTTCTGATGCTTATACAAAGTTTACCTGGCTATACTTACTTAGAACAAAAGCTGAAGCATATCAAGTGTTTTTAGAGTTCAAGAAAATGGTGGAATTACAACTCAATCAAAAAATAAAAGCCGTGCAATCAGATTGGGGAGGGGAATTCAAAAGATTATCTCACTTCCTCATTGTTGAAGGAATTATTCACGGAAGAAACTGCCCTTACAGTCGTGAGTAGAATGGCACAGCCGAAAGGAAGATACAGCACTTAACAGAAACCAGTTTGGCTTTACTTGCACATGCCTTAATGCCATTGTCCTTTTGGGAATACTCATTCTCTACAGTTGCTCATTTAATAAATAGATTACCCCCTGCTGCACTTGATAATAAAAGTCCTTTTGAATTGATGTTTCACAGATTACCAGATTACTCATTTCTAAAAATATTTGGTTGTGCTTGCTTTTCGTTTACCAGGCCCTATAATTCTCATAAGATGGACTTCAAAACTACTCAGTGTGTGTTTCTTGGTTACAATAATGTGCACAAATGTTACAAATATCTTAGCTCCAGTAGAAGGATCCTCATATCTCAGGATGTGCTATTTGATGAAATCACCTTTCCATTCTTAACTGGATTTGGCACCAATTCTACAATTCTTAAGAATGAAAAAGTAGTTTAAGCACCTTCTGCACTTCCTCCATTAGTACAGCCTCCCAATGCTGCCTTACGTTTGCCTTATCAGGAAACACTTGAGAATAATAACATCTTGCAACAGCCTTATCAAGAAACACCTTCAGAAATTCCAATAGCTTCACCTCTAGCAAAATCAGTCATTTCTCATCACAAAGTCCCAGCAGAATTATCTCCCATACAGAGGCAGCCCTCTGGTCATCCAATGACCATAAGTTCTAAGAATGGCATATTCAATCCCAAAGTTGTCCTGGCTGAGAAAGAACCTAGTTCCATTCAAGAGGCCTTACTCTATAACAATTGAAAAACAGCTATGGAAGACGAATTTCTAGCTCTTCAAAAAAAAACAATACCTGGTCAATTGTTGATCCACCTCTTGACAGAAAACCCATTGGCTACAAATGGGTGTTTAGAGTCAAATACAGCTCTGATAGCAGTGTATAGAAGTATAAAGCTAGGCTTGTGGCAAAGGGATTCAACAAAGTTGAGGGCTTTGACTATGATGAAACATTCTCGCTTGTGGTTAAGCCAAATACAATACAGATTATACTTACAATTGCCTTAGCAAAGAAATTGAAAATCCAACAGCTTGATGTGAATAATTCCTTCCTCAATGGCATCCTTCATGAAGAAGTTTACATGCTCTAACCACCTGGCTTTGAAGTTGGTAAGCAAGGGCAAGTCTGCAAGCTTCACAAAGCTCTCTATGGATTGAAATAAGCCCCTCGAGCCTGGTTCCAATGATTGGCTTCCACTTTAATTAACTTGGGCTTTCATAGCAGCAAATGTGATGCTTCTCTATTCATTAGAAATTTTGTTGGCACGTCGCTATTTTTTCTCATCTATGTAGATGATATATTAGTCACAGGAAATTTATCTGCTACTGTAATCACATTGATAAAGCAATTGAATAATGAGTTCTCTTTGAAGGATCTTGGTGAGCTGAATTACTTCTTAGGAATCGAAGTACAACACTTAAATGATGGAAGTCTTCATCTTTCTCAATCAAAGTATATAAAGGATGTTCTTTCGAAGGCTAAAATGGAAAAAGTAAAAGGTCTTCAAAACCCTATGGTAGGAGGACTAAAACTGTCAAGAGTAGGAAATGATTTGATGGATCAACCTCATCTTTATAGATTAGTTGTCGAGGCTCTACAGTATGTTACTATAACTAGACCAAAAATATCTTTCTCTATAAACCAACTTTGTCAATTTATACACACTCCCCTCGAGTGCCATTGGAAGGTCGCAAAGCGAGTCTTAAGATATCTCGCTAGATCATTCACCTATGGCTTAAATATTCAATGATCTAATCATTGGGACTTAGCTGCCTTTTGTGATGCAAATTGGGGATCAGATCTTGATGACAAAAAATCTACCTCAGTAAACTGTGTCTTCTTTGGTGGAAATCTCATATCCTGGAGTTACAAGAAGCAAGTCGTAGTAGCTAGATCTAGCACCAAAGTAGAGTACAAAAACCTAGCCAATACTGCTACTAAATTAATCTAGGTGTAGTCACTACTAAAAGAATTAAGTCTTGAAGTGAAGAAAACACCAACCATATACTGTGATAATTTGGGAGCAGTTCTCCTCACAGCTAATTCAGTCCTTCACAGTAGGACAAACACTTTGAGCTGGATCTTTTTCTTCATCAGAGAAAGAGTAGCTAATAAAGAGTTAAATGTATTTCACATTCTATCGCTCGAACAAGTTGCAGATGTTTTGACTAAGCCTCTGTCAAGCACAAGGTTCTACAACCTTATACAGTTACAAGTCAAGAACTTAACTGATCTTCCTAGTCGTGTGGCAAAGTGTTGAAGACACAAAAGATTCCTAGGAGCATGTTGAAGTCTGTTGAAGCCATAGTTAGTTGATCTATTAAACTTAGTTAAGTGCTAGATAGATTAGCTGGCCACATCACTAAGCTTGCATGTATAAATATAACTATGTACTACTCTCTCAACGATATGAAATCACATAATTATTTTCGTCTTTCTCTTTCTCTTCTACTTCTCTCTTTCCATCACATAGAAAAGATGTCCACATATAATATTTTCCTATTTAATTAAACAAATGTTTGGAGTTTGAGAACTTGGCAACATGCCTTTATTTCTTTATTTCGGTATGGGCAAGTTTTGTTTAAGCTCTGTTTATGTCTTTTCTCTTAATCAGAATGGTCAAAAGCTTGTTGTGAATGGTTTATGACTGTTGGCATAGACATAATGTTATTACTGAATTATAGTACAATAAGCTTAATGGGTACATTTCTTTTATATAAAAAATTGGATAGAAATGGTCAATGGGAATATGGGTAATTATATGCAAAATACTTATATTCATGGCCCAAAATGCAATTTATAAAACAGTATTAAAATTTTAACATTTTATAATTAATCATTTTATAAACTAGAATGATAGAATATTTCAAGTTAGCTTCTGAAACCCTCTCCAAGTGTGGCAGGTTGCCTTGGTCCAAAGAAATGGTGGGTTTATTTTTTAAAAATATTTTCTTATTTTTATTTTTTAAATTTATTATTACTTTTAGGTTTTTGTTATTTTGAAGACAGTTTTATTTTATGAAATTGAAAATTTGTTTATATTTATTTTTAAATTTAATTGATATAGGTAGTTATAAATATTACTTAATTTTTGAATTTTATCTTCCATAATTATGATATTATTTTTATTTTATTTAATAATATATTTTGTTTTATAATTATAAAAATATTACGGATTATTTTTAAAAAAATATTGAAAATTTATTTTAAACGTTTTCACCATGTTTTAATAAAAAAATTTAGAAAATAATTTCTTAAAATTTTATCAAATATATTTTTAATCGTATTTTTTATTTTTAATAAAAATATAAATAAAAAAATAGGCAAATCACACAATCCTTTAAATTTCTGTTTCTTGTATATATTTCTTTGTTGATCGCCCCTCGAGGATGTGTTTTTTTGGACAAATGACGGTCCCCTCCTTTCTTGTTTTCAGGAGTTCTCCTGCTCTTTATTGATCAATAAAGCTGTCTACCTTTGACAAAAAAAATGTATGAAAACGTTAATTTAATATATAAAAACAAAAGTAATGAACATATGTAGACTTAACACATTTTATATGTAATTATATATATATATATATATATATATATATATATATATTTTAAATATTATAGAATGATATACGAGTATTAATAAATATATATTATCAGATGTTGAATACCCTCTATGTTTATTGATATGGGATGATATCTGAATCTAGAAGGCTAAATACAAAATTTTCAAAATTATTTTAAATATCTAATTTTAATATTCAAACCATAGTAGTGTGATTTGAGTTTAATGGTTGAGGGGCATTTGAATTAATGTTCAAAGTTTTAATGCGTAAAAAAAATTCTTATGTAAAAAGAGAATTTTAATATTCTAAATAAAATTAATTTTATACTTAAAAAATGTAAAAATATTTATGTAAAAATAACCTAGGATATCAATTATTTATATTAGATAGATGTCTTTGCATATCTAAAATACTACTCACCCAAAAGGCAGCACTGATTTTGTATGGATTTTCGGCCTTATTTTTTCAAAGGAATTAGAAGACAGTAGGGGACTGTTTATAAGTTCATTGAGTGCCGTTTGGTACGCAGGAATAGAATGGAATTTGAGATAGAAAGTAGGATTTCAGTGTTTGATATGATGGAATGGATGGAATGGAGCATTCCATGGAATGCTCCATTCCATCATATGATGAAAAATGGACTCCTTTCAATAATGGATGGAATCCATGATTCTATCATAAAATAATGCTAATTTTAAATTTTTTGTATTAAAATAATTTAATTTAATTATTAAAAAAATTAATTTGAATATATTTTGTAAAAATTAATTTGTAAAAATTTTTTTTTAAAGAAAATTTATTTTTTTAAAATTTATTTTTTTAAAATTTTTTTATTTTAAAAAAATAATTTAATTATTTTATATTAAAATTAATTTAATCATTTTGTTTATCTTATCTTTCTATTCTTTTAATTTCTATTAATCAAACAATAAAATATTATATTACTTAATTCTTTCCATTACATACTAAATAAGGTAATGGCATTTTATTTTCTTTTCTATTCTTTTTTTCTTTCTTCTTTTCATTTCACTGAAATTTATTTCAATGTATCAAACGGACACTGAAAATTGCTATGTGAATAATGAAAAAATAAAGGATGTTAATCAAACCAAGTTAGTGCTCATTTTGAAAGTAGATAGACCCAATTTATGAATCAATTTAGGCCCAGTTTTCTATGAAACGTGGTTTACAAAATAATAATAAAAAATTGTGGTGAACAAATTGAAGCCCCCTTCTGCCCACAGTAATATTCCCCTATCAAATTTGTTTTGCGTGGAGAAGAAATATTCATAATAATATAATTATTGACCAACAAATGATGCACATCATGAAGAGGGCTCAAGGTAGAAAATAATCTTTTTCAGTTAAAGTTTATTTGGAGAAAGTTTACGAAAGAATGAACTGGAGTGTTATTCACTCTATTCTTCTTGAGCAGAAACTTCCTGACATGATTTGCAATTTAATTTTGAATTGCATTTCTTCCGTAGAGATGTCAGTTTTATGGAATGGGAACAAAGGGGATTTCTTTAATACTTCCAGGGACTCGAGGTAGGGTGATCCTTAATTTCTCTCTCTCTTTTTGTCTTGGGTATAGAAATTAATGCATGTCGTTGCTCATACAGTTGATGTGGGGAGGTGGAAACCCATGAGAGTAGGGAGAAATGGACCCCCTGTCTCCACCAGCCTTTTGTTGATGACCTTTTACTTTTAGAGAAGACTCGGTGGATCAGATTCAGTGCACTATGGAATGTTTAAATCTTTTTTGCACTATTTTTTGTCAGAAGCTTACTATTGACAAGACTAGCTAACATATATTTTTTCAGAAATGTGACGGATCCTACTGAGCAGATGATTACTCAAATGGCTATATTTAACCAAACCGATGACCGGGGGATGTACCTTGGAATTCATTTCGTGCATGATTCACCAGTTAAAAAAAAACAAAAATCAAAATATCGTTACATGGTTGAGAAGGTGCGGAACATACTAGTTAATTGGAAGTTTAAAATTTTATTTGATAAAAATAATTTATAAATTAATTAAAAATTTATATATTATACATTATTTAAAATAAAATATAATTTATAAATTTTTAATTAATTTAAATTATTTAAATAAATTTATTTATTAAATACTTTTAATTTAATTAAATAAATTTATAAATTAATCAAATAAATTATAAATTTATTTATTTATTTTGTCAAACACATTCTAACTCTCTTTTCATGACAAGTAGAGTTACACTTGCTAAGTCTGTGATAAGTACTCTACCAATACATCTGATGACGTCGACTCACACCCTACAGAATTTTGTGGAGATTGAGAAATTACAGCAAGCTCTATATATGGGTATACTATGAGAATAGAAGGAAAATTCGTCGCCTTGTATGGAAGACAATTTGTTGACCGAGAGACAATAAAGGCTTTGGCATTAGAAGTTTTTTTTTTTAGACAAGTAAAATATTACTATTTATATATAAAGACAAGTACTGACGCCAACAAATAAAAAAAAAAAATAAATAAATAAATCTTACAACTTCTGAAGATAAAAGATATACAAACATTAGTATTATAATTAAAAAATATAGATACAAAATATATCTCAAACTCTAGTTTACAAAATATTACATCGTAACATTCTTCTACTTGTTGCAAGCACGGCATTGTAGATCTAGTTTTCTTCCACTCATATTTGAACTCAATGCTATAGATTTGGATAAAAAAAAATACAAAGATTGCAAGCTCTTCTAAAAAAAGAGGGAAAAACTTCCCTAATGGAAAGAAAAAACTCTCCTAATGAGAGAAAGAACTTTTCTGTAGAAAGTAAATGAAAGAAAGAAGAAGGAAAAGAAGAAGAAGAAAGGGTGGCAGCCCCCTCCTACACAGCAAATATTTGTAGGTAGGGGTTAGGTTTTCTTCTCTCGCAACACGTCTCTAAACAAAGGATGTATATCTATTTGGAAGAGCTCGTCTTTTTAAGGACCAAATTGATAATAAAGGGAACTAAGAGCAATTGGCAATAGAAGTTTGAATATCATGAATGATGTATGTCTCCTTAAGTTAGCTTAGTGTCACGCCTCCGATTTAAAGGCATGTGAAAAACATACTTTATGAATAGATATTTAACATAATATGTATAATACAATCCTTCATTATGAAAACATATACATATAGGTTCTCTCATGTATACACAATAAATAGACTAAATCTATAAATATCAAAATAACAGCAGAAATAAGGATTCTGCTTGTGGCATTCAGAGTATACTCTAGAGTATAAGTACAATAAAAACTAAAATCTATGAACCCTGGAAACAAGGTAGACTCACCTAGAGATTATGTCGTCTAATTGATCAACTATCTGAAGGGAAAGAATCAAACTCTGTATTCTTATATGAAAAAATGTAGATATCGTGTAGTGAATTTGATAATTTAGTGAGCAGATAATACCTCCTATGATCTCTTAGGTCAACATATAGATATACTTATATTTTAAATTTTATCACGTAGAAAATTACAGTTCGAAAGTACATCTATATAAGACCGGTATTTCAAATATTCTTAATTCATAACACATTCAGATATCTAAAATCATATACAATACGATATGATCATTAATCAAATATTGTTATGTTTCAAAATATTTCACATGAAATATTAGGATGATCCCATATCAAAACCATCAAATAATTCCAAGCACACGGCAAGGGATGATGTTATGTTCAGTTGTATAAGCTTCTGAAAAATATCAAGCTTTTGAGATAAAATCGTAACTTTTGTTGATGCATAATTAACATACTACATATGCATTGAAAATATATTCTTTTTACATAATGCTCATGCATGTCACAGCTTTCAATATATTGAATTTACTGATTTGCTTTACGTATAGTGACCTATCACCTATAGTCAAAATAGATAATTAGGGAATGTAAATTCATCACCTTTCTGCCTCCTCACATTACCACTGTTATAGTCACAATAGATAATCAAAGAATGTGAGTTCATCACCCTTTTGCCTCCTTACATTACCACTAACTATAGTCTCAATAGGTAATCAAGGAATGTGAGTTCATCACCTTTCTACCTCCTCACATTACCACTATCATAGTCACAATAGATAATCGAGGAATGTGAATTCATTACCCTTCTGCCTTTTCACAGTACCACTGTCACCCAGTTGGAGTGGCCCTCCCCTTGATTCACTCAGGCTAATAGGGCGTCCCCTACTCCGTACCGTCTCAAGCCATACAACCCATCGATATTCATATATATATATATATATATATATATATATATATATATATATATATATATATATATATGCATATTCATCAAATGCAATACATAATTATTAAACAACCCTCCATGAGCTTTATGCTTGCCATTCAATCATATTTGACAAATTTATATCTTTATAGATTAATGTCTTATACACATAATATTCACTTTACCAAATGACGATAAATACATTTAGAACCACATATTCAATGAATTTCAAAATCTATTTGTAAAACCATACTATTTTTGAACTATATGCCAGTTAGTAAGTAAAGCATATATTTTAACACATTTTATAAGTTTATGATAGCATAAATAATTTGTAAATATAACCAATTATACATTTAAAATTCAAGAAGAGTATATGGTAAGTCATAGAAAAAATTATCTACTCCTAGAGTAAAGGCTTCAGGTTGGACAACCCCAAAATGCACTTTTCTAATCCAACTTTAACCAAATAAACTTCAGAAACGAGTCCGGAGGGTCCAAAATCTTAAAACATGACTCTGAAAACTTAGTCAACGTTGGTCAATTGATAGGCACTGTTCACATTGGCCGAAATCACTATTCATACCAGTCGAGAATTATTATTCACATATCCTAGAATCACTATTCACGCTGGTCAGAATTACTATTCATGACACCAAAAGTTATCAGATGACTGTAAAATTTTATATCTTATAGTTTATCTATTTTCTGAATCCATTTACGGTGTCAGATTTCTAATTTGAAGACTCTAACTAGGATTTGTAGAGCTTACCTTTTTCTAAAATCTTCTACTTTCGGTTTGCAATTATTCTGCGATCAATTTAAAAAATTATTGGATCAAAATTATAGTACTCTCCATCTTAAATCCAATGGTATACTTAGTTTTGTGATTAGAGACTCAAAGGTAGTCCAGATCTCGAGAAAACAAATGGAGAAAAAAAATACTATTCACTATTCACTATTTATTGTCACCAGTTACGAAATTTCTTTTTTTTCTTTTGTTTTTTTATAAATGATGGAGGGACCATTCTGCAAAAATTCAATTTTTGAGGGAGATCTTTGTCAATTTTATTATTTATATTTTAACCCCTAAACTTTTAGAAAATTACAATTTGACCCCAAAATATTAGTAAGTTTTTATTTTCATCCTTAAAATTTTTCAATTACATCCCTATTCCTTTATTTCTTTTAATAATCTATATATAAATAAAAATTATGAAATCTTAGGGGTGTTACATTCTTTTCTCTTAAGAAATTCGGTTCCTGAATTTCAAACCATCATATCATAAATAAGGAATGAAATTAAGGCATAAATTACATTTATTAACCTTACTACTCAAGCAAATGGGAATATCTCTTTTATATATCATCTTTAATTTCTAAAGGGTTTCTTCACTTAAGTGATTTTTCCATATAACCTTGACCATAGAAATTTCCTTCGTCTTCACTTATCGATTAACAATAGACATTAGTTTTTTTTCCTCATAATTAAGCCAAATTCTTGTCCAATTGAATTTTTTAGAATTAGATAACATGAAAGAATTTGATAGGTACTTCCTTAGCTTAATATAAGAAAGACTGTGTCAACATCACTTAATCCTAATGGCAAAGTTAGGCGATATACTACTATGCCCACTTTGTTCAAATTTTTAAAAGAGCCTATATACTAGAGTTTAACATTTTTTTCTTTCTAAACCTTATTACCTCTTTCATGGGTGAGTCCTTTAAGAATATTTGGTCACCAACTGATAATTTTTAGTACTATAACACTTATGGTCTTTATAGAATTTTGACCTGTATTGAGTTGCTTGTATTTTTCCTAATCAATTTCACTTTATCAACAACATCTTACAATAAGTCTGACCCCACTGAATCATTTAACAGAATGTTAGTAACATCTCTTACATAAGGCTTCAAGTCATCCAATATCATTTTATTATAAGCAAATGTTACAAAGAGAACTCTCACCAAACTCGAAGACATATGTTTGAAGCATGTTATTCAAACTAGCATCATCAATTTATGTTAGTCATATTTTATCTATTGCATGTTATTTCAAATTAGATTTCAAAATCTTAACTTTACTCAACTCACACACCTATTAGAAGACCTACGATATTTCATGTAAAATCTCAAATGGTGTCATTTGTATATTAACCTGATAACTACTAATATGAAAAATTTAGCTAAGGATAAATAATTCCTCTCAACTTTCACCAAAATTATATAAAAATACCTGAAGCATAACTTCTAATGCGTAAACATATCATTTAAATTTATTATAAGCTATACTATAATCTAACTAAGATCTCAAGGCTTCCTAAATAGCTCTCCTAAAACAATATAATAAATTCTTACTTGTTGACACACCAAACAATGAAAAAAATATCACTTATATCTTCTTTTTACGATTATACTAGTACAATTCTTTAAAATCTTAGTATATCCCATCAATATTCAAAATCTAAGGCTTCTTATAAAATCTCCTTTCAAAATCTTTATTATTTAACTTACTAACCACTTAGTCACCATAATAACTAAGTTTTCAAGAAAAGAAATTAGCCTTCCTTGTAATAAGGAAAAAGAACCTTACATTTAATACCAAACATAAATGAGGGACAATGTAGCAGAAAAAGCGGAATACATAATAGAGCATGGTGCCAAAATAAGAAGTCAGAAGTTTAGACAAAGTATTGAAAGAAAATTAAAATTGGTGGTCATAATTCTTGAAAAGCTGTAAACATAACTTAGCTGCTATTTCGACAAAAATCGGTAGTCGCAAGTTTTGAATATATGTGCCAAAATATAATTCTAAACTACTGTTATTCAGTGGAAGTATAGCACATGAAAAAGAAACATTTCTGAACTTATAAAAGTTTGCAAAGAACAAAGAGTATGTAGTTAACTAGTAGGATGCAGTTTGTTGCTTTAAAATAAATGTAATCAATCAACTGTAAAATAAATTAATCCAAATTAAAAATTCTCAAAATAGCTAATCGACATAATAATACCAATAATTATTTGGCTAGAATATTGGAAAAACAAGATAAATCATTTGATTGTTCCTCTTCAACAATTAACTAGTTTGTATTTTTACTCTTTTTTTATACAATAACGCCTATCATTTACAACTTCCCTACAAGATTCAAAATATTAATGCTTCATCAAGGACAACAAGGAAAAAGAAAATTCTGATTATATTTTGACCTTATTCTCTTTATGTGTTTAATATGATCCACAATTACAATTACTGTACATATGCATGTGTGTCGTTATTTTTAAATTTTTCACCCTCAATTTAGCTTATATCTACTGGCCACTCACATAGCTATTGTAATTATACCTAGCCTATTCAACATAACTTAACTGTTATTTCGGCAAAAATTGGTAGTCGGAAGTTTTGAATATATGTGCCAAAATCTAATTCTAAACTACTGTTATTCAGTGGAAGTATAGCACATGAAAAAGAAATATTTCTGAGCTTATAAAAGTTTGCGAAAAACAAAGAGTATGTAGTTAACTAGTAGGATGCAGTTGGTTGCTTTAAAATAGATGTAATCAATCAACTGTAAAATAAATTAGTCCAAATTAAAAATTATCAAAATGGTTAGTCGACTTAATAATACCAATAGTTGTTTGGCTAGAATGTTAGAAAAATAAGATAAATCATTTGATTGTTTCTCTTCAACAATTAACTGGTTTGTATTTTCACTCTTTTTTTAATACAATAACACCTATTACATACAACTTCCCTACAAGATTCAAAATATCAATGCTTCATCAAGGACAACAAGTAAAAAGAAAATTCTGATTATATTTTGACCTTATTCTCTTTATATGTTTAATATGAGCCACAATTACAATTACTGTACATATGCATGTGTGCCGTTATTTTTAAATTTTTCACCCTCAATTTAGCTGATATCCACTGGCCACTCACATAGCTATTGTAATTATACCCAGCCTACTCAACATAACTTAGCTGCGATTTCGGAAAAAATCGGTAGCCGCAAGTTTTGAATATATATGCTAAAATCTAATTCTAAACTACTGTTATTCAGTGGAAGTATAGCATATGAAAAAGAAGTATTTCTGAGCTTATAAAAGTTTGCGAAGAACAAAGAGTATGTAGTTAACTAGTAGGATGCAGTTGGTTGCTTTAAAATAGATATAATCAATCAATTGTAAAATAAATTAGTCCAAATTAAAAATTTTCAAAATAGCTAATCGACTTAATAATACTAATAGTTGTTTGGCTAGAATATTGAAAAAACAAGATAAATCATTTGATTATTCCTCTTCAACAATTAACTCATTTGTATTTTCACTCTTTTTTTATACAATAACACCTATCACTTACAACTTCCCTACAATATTCAAAATATCAATGCTTCATCGAGGACAACAAGGAAAAAGAAAATTTTGATTATATTTTGATCTTATTCTCTTTATGTGTTTAATATGAGCCACAATTACAATTACTGTACATATGCATGTGTGCCATTATTTTTAAATTTTTCACCCTTAATTTAGCTGATATCCACTGGCCATTTAGCTGATATCCACTGGCCACTCACATAGTTATTATAATTATACCCAGCCTATTCAACATAACTTAGCTGCTTTTTCGGCAAAAATCGGTACCCGCAAGTTTTGAACATATGTGTCAAAATCTAATTCTGAACTACTATTATTCAGTGGAAGTATAGCACATGAAAAAGAAGCATTTCTGAACTTATAAAAGTTTGCGAAAAACAAAGAGTATGCAGTTGGTTGCTTTAAAATAGATGTAATCAATCAACTGTAAAATAAATTAGTCCAAATTAAAAATTCTCCAAATAGTTAGTTGACTTAATAATACCAATAGTTGTTTGGCTAGAATATTGGAAAAACAAGATAAATCATTTGATTGTTCCTCTTCAACCATTAACTGGTTTGTATTTTTACTCTTTTTTTATACAATAACGCATATCACGTACAACTTCCCTACAAGATTCAAAATATCAATGTTTCATCAAGGACAACAAGGAAAAAGAAAATTCTGATTATATTTTGACCTTATTTCTCTTTATGTGTTTAATATGAGCCACAATTACAATTACTGTACATATGTATGTGTGCCGTTATTTTTAAATTTTTCACTCTCAATTTAGCTGATATCTACTGGCCAGTCACATAGCTATTGTAATTATACCCAGTCTATTCGCATGGCTATTATAAGTATGCTCTTTTCTGAGTTCTATAAATGTACACATTAGTATATTTACCTTTATACTCAAAGTTAGGGTGAGTGTAGTTATGGAGGGAACCATATTCTGTCAATTTTGAAATATTTGTGTATTTTGCGGTTCTAGTCCTGAAAAAGATAGAGAGTATGTTAAAGCAGCACAAAATCTGGGTATGGTCTGGACAGGAGAAAATTTCATTTAGTCTATTGTAGAGATAACCGTGGGTTAATAGGATGCGTGTCTACAGCTGCATATGTAGGAGGATTTCAAGTTTTAGGTATTATTTCTACCGCTCTAGCTATAGCAACTCCATTTTTTTTTACATACAAATAGATATATAATTTTTTTTAAAAAAATCCCATGAAGTTATTACCTCTTTATTTCTAATTATTTAACTCATAATAACATTTGATTAAATTAACTAAACATAATTAAGGTTTATAGTATAGTAATAATACCTATACAAATCTGGGTTCACATACACATTATTAATTAAAAACATCCATACAAAAATAAAACACATATATGTACACATCTTATTCTTCCCTATTGACCAGTTTTGAGAATACAGGTGCGAGTGGTTGCACCTTCATCGGGATCTCAGTGAACTCGACCCAACGTACGCTAAAAGCCGGCCATAGAAAATATCTGCATATTTAATCTTCTGAACATGATATGAAAATATAGTGAGAATTAAATCCCAGTATATTCAACAATAATTCATAATTATCATTAACATAGTTCATCATATCATGTTCATCTATATAAGCTACAGCAATTACCTTAAGTCATATGAATGCACTTTCTCTATGCACATAAAAATCGTACAGTAATGACATGGATGACATGAATAACTATTTTCAAAATATCATATCATAACTATCAACTTATTTTTATATCAAGCTACTCCAGTCAGGATGAGTACTTTCTACTCTTCGAAACAGGATTTTCTCGTTCCGTCCAACATGACACACTTTCTTTTTCTTTTCTCATTAACATAATCATAACCGTTGGTAGGGCGTTCCCTACTAGTGCACCACACGAACTGCCATGTGACCATGTTCTTCTCTTTTCTTTTATTTTATTTTTACATTAATAGCCAAAAATATGATTTTAATAACAAGTATGTTCATTATGCTCATATGCCATAATTTAACATCAAAGCATTATCATTATCAAAAATTATTGGAAAAATGCAATCATGCCATGAACATAATCATTTTCAAATATCACTTTAAAATATTTACATGTCAAAATTACACACTTAAGATGGTAAAGAGTTCAAGCAATAGCAATGGTTATGGCATACACTAGTCATTTATTATTTTTATTTATAAGATTCTTCTTATTCTTTAAATATTACTTTTATCTTTTCATTTTCTTTAAGCTTGGCCTTTAGTCACTTTCCTTATATCATCTTCATCACATGTTCTTACAAATTTAATTCGGCATTATTTTTCAATTTGATTTCTATTGTTATCCTATAGTTAATGAGGTTTATTTAGAGTAGAAAAATGTTGAAAATAAGCTTTATCAGCATCCAACACGGCCTAAACGTATCATGTAACACGGATTCGCCATTTTTTGTAAAATAGCCATGCTTTAGGTTTCAAAATGTCATTTCCAGCACCGAACACGACCTGGCCGTGTCTTGAAACATGGCCATACTCTATGTTGTGTTATTCCCTGATGCAGGTTTTTGTTCTGCCTGACTTTCTATCACTAAGCAGAGCATAAATCCCTCATTTTAACTCCAAATTAAGTAATCTTGGTGTCCATTTAAAGATAAAACTATTATTTAAAACTATTATGTTGAACATTTTAACGAAATCTTAAAGAATCTTGGTGATATTACACTATCCAGTTAAATGTTATTTCTTCTTAGGTAGGTTCTGACCTCTACTTACTAATATGATCATATCTCCCTCATATAAACTCCACATTGAGTGATTCCAGTGGATAAATTTTCATGAGAAATATATCTATATTTTTTATGTTAACTAGTTATTTTAATTGCCTACATAATTTTTCCAAAAATTTAAACACAGAAACTTTCCTAACTGATTATTCTCTGGTTAATTATTTTCTGACCACTGCTCACTAATCTGACCATATCTACCTCATATGGACTCTAAATTGAGTGAATCTAGTGGCTAAAACTCTATGAGACATATATCTATATTTTTCGTCTAATCATTTCTTTTAATTCCTAACTAATTCTTCGATAATTTGAAAAATAGAAGCTTCCTTGGTTACTCCAAAATCTAGTTTCCTAACCAAACTCTATCTAAGGTTTTAGTTCATCATTTTATTATGTCCTCTTTCATTTTCTTCCTAATTTACATCTAATCATATTCCATCAATTTTTTACCACATTTAAATATACAAAATAGAAGTATAAAAATCTTAAAATTTTACCACCCTTAGCCATACCTATGCAGAACTTTCTATATCAACCTAAGTATTCAAACATACATCACATGCAAGATCAACATGTAACATGATAAAGCAACATCCATGACCAATCATCAAGGTAACAAATATAGTAAATTTCATCAAAATTCTAGGATCAAAATCCCATATAAATGTTTCTAATTTCAAAGCTTTTCTAAAAAAAATATTGTTAAACCTACCTAAAGATCTCCCTAACTCACTTAGTGAATTCTTTCTCTTGTTTCCTCTTGAAGGAAGTAGCAAGATTCCTCTCTTCCCTTAGCTTTTCTAGCAGCTTAAATAAGAGAAGGAGGGTGAGTTTTTGAACCCCAAGGATAAAGATAAAAGATGGATTCAAGTGGAGATTAAACTAACTTACCTTGAATACTTAGTTTTCTAGGCTTCTCTTTCTTCTTCCTTTCTCTCTTCTCCACTCTTCCTCTCCTTTCCTCACTTTATCTTGTTTCTATTTTTTCTCTCCTTCACTTGGACGAAATTCTAATGTTGTAGGGGTGGTTCTTACTTAAATAAACTGTCAAGTGGTCATTTCTTCATAATCATGGGTCTACTTTATCACAACTAGGATGCACTTGATCGTTTTTTAAGGAAAGACAACTCATGTTCTTATCTTCCTCTCCCTTAGTCAAGATATGCATTGCAAAAGAAGATTTGTATTTTGAAAACCATGATAAAATATTCTTAAAATAAGGAACAAGGTCCCTTTGATTTAGGGATTCATTTTCTCTTTTTTTTTTGTCTCACACAAGTATGATAGGTTTGCCTTTCTAAGTGGCAAGTTTCTAACCCTTAAATCTCCCTTACTTGGCTAAAATTATTTGTGTAAAATAAAAATATTTTGTCCTAATGCTATGAATTATTATACCACTTGCTAAAATTATAAGTGTAGGATATAGATGTTTTGTCCTAATGACATGTATTATCATACCACTTGCTAAAATTATGAATGTAGGATATAGATATTATCACACCACTTGCTGAATTTTTGTCTTAATGCCATATGACCTAATCTTTATTATTATTACACTATTATTTCATCACATTATTTATTTTATTTTATTTTTTTTTATTTTTTTTCTTAGATTTGAGCTCATTCTTACCCATTTCCTTTGTTTTGGATAAAATTCTACCTTTCTTAGAGGGTTTGGTCACATTTTCATAATTTTTAGGCTATCGGTTCAACTTCTATGTCCTAGTCCAAGTCTATATTGTATTTCTTGCTTTGACTATCCAATGGGTTTGCTAGAAACTTATGTGAAGTGAAAAAACTCTATATGAAGTGTCTATAGGTGAAAGCCCAATTTATGGGTGGAGATGTTAAACTTAGAAATTTCTAACTCTTGAATTAGAAAAATTACCCTAATCCAATCTTCTTAAAATTTCAAGACCTTTATTTACTTCATAAAAAAATTTATCTTTCTTACCAAAGAATTTCGCCTCCCTTTAGTATGTTATTTTTTATTTTTTCTATTAAATTTTCTCTCTTTACTTATTTCTTTAATGTTAGAAATATTTTCTATGCATATACATAAGGTGAAGAATTTCTAAGAATTATATTTCCTTAGATATCTAAAAATTGTCTAATAAATTTTACTTTCTTAATTAAATATTTATGTACCTTTATTAATAAAAGAAACAAAATTAGGGATGTTACATTAAATATTTATGTACCTTTATTAATAAAAGAAACGAAATTAAGAATATTACACTAGCTGCATCAAACATCATAGGGAAGACAATTGAGGAAGAATTTAGAGTAGCTTCTATACATTAGCACATTGCTAGAATGATGAGCAATACTGATGCCTTCATTGCCTTACCAGGTGGTTTTGGTACTTTAGAAGAGATTTTTTAAATAGTCTCTTGAGCACAATTGAATATGCATAACAAACCAATAGGTTTGTTAAATGTTAACCACTTTTGTGATGGTTTGTTGTCTTTTCTTGATCAAGCTGTGGAACAAAATTATATCTCACACTCAGCACGACGAATTTTCATCTTGACTACAAATGTTGATGAGTTGATTGATACATTACAAGAATTTGTTCATGTACTTGATCCAACTATAGTTCAAACAGATTGGACGACAGACAACAGCAGAAAACACAAATTAGACTTAGATCTTCATCTATAACTATAATAGGACGTGACCATTGCTGTACCGCTTTTACTTTCTTAGGGAATACTTGAATACTATCCTTACTAACCATATGCTTTAGGAAAGTAACACTACTAAGTCAGAATTTACATTTTGAAACTTAGCATATAGCTGATGTTCCCTTTGAGTTTATAAAACTATCCGCAAATGTTGCTTATGATCGTTTGAACTTGGAATATACTAGTATATCATCAATAAATACAATAATAAATTGATCCAAGAATAGTTTAAGTACTCTATTCATTAAGTCCATGAATGCAGCTGGGGCATTTGTCAAACCAAATGACATCACTAAAACTCATAGTGTCCATGCCGAATCCTGAAAGCAGTTTTAGAAATATCCTCCTCTCTTATCCTTAATTGATGATATCTAGATCTCAAATCAATTTTTTTTAACAACATTGAGCACACCATAGTTGGTCAAATAAATAATCTATATGAGGTAATGGGTTTTTATTATTCATTGTCACTTTATTCAATTATTTGTAATTTATGCATAACCGCAATGATCCATCTTTCTTTTTTACAAATAAGACTAGAGTACCTCAAAGAGAATACTAGGACATATAAACCCCTTGTTTAACAAGTCTTGTAACTATTTTTTTTTCCTTAAGTTTAGTCGATATCATTCTATATAGGGATATAGATACTAGTTGGGTTCCAGGAAGTAAATCAATATTAAATTCTATTTATCATTTTTGGGGGTAATCCAAGCAATTCTACTGGGAACACATTAGAAAATTTTCTAACCACTGGAACCTGATTTACACTAGTATCCTTTATATCAACATCTCTCACTACTTTCAATTGTCAAATATCTTGGCACCTTTTTGTAATAACTTATGAGCTCTTAAAGCAGAGATTTGATTATTGAGTACCTCATTACGGTCTCCTTGCATCAAGAAAGAAGATTCTCGAGAAATATTGAATTTAATCATCTTAGGATGATATTCTAAAATGGCATAACGTGATACTAACCAATCCATTCCCACTATCATAATAAAGCCTACCATATCTAGACAACGGGTAAAACGAATATCATATTCAGAAACGATCATATTTTCCATTTGACACGCCTATCCATTTTACTTTCAAGCAGAAATTGACTTATAGATACTTTTAAAATGCCACAATATTTAATCAATATTATACTAGGAAATTTAACAAATTTGAAATAGAAAAAAAATTGAAACCCTATAGAATCCCTCAGCAGCACCTAAAGTATAAATATGTTCGACTCATATCCATACTAAAGGTCCTACTAAAGAATCCTTGGCTTTGTTAGCCACAGAAAAATCTAATGCTTTGATACCAATTTGTCACTCCCCCAATTTAAGGGTACGTAAAAAACATACTTTACGAATAGATCTTTACCATAACATGTATAATACAATTCTTCATTATGGAAATAGATATAGATATATTCTCTCATGTATACACAATAAATAGACCAAATCTATAAATATCAAAGTAACAGCAGAAGTAAGTATCCTTCCTGTATCATTCAGAGCATACTCTAGAGTTCAAGTACAATAAAAACCAAAATCTACGAGCCTTGAAAACAAGGTAAACTCATCTAGAGATTATGTCGTCTAACTGATGAACTATTTGAAGGGAAAGGACCAAACTCTGTATTCTTATATGAAAAAATGTAGATATCGTGTAGTAAGTTTGACAAATCAATGAGCAGATAATACCTCCTATGACCTCTTAGGTCAGCATATGGATGTACTCATATTTTAAAATTTATCACATAGACGTTTATAGTTCAGAAGTACATCTATATAGAACCCACATTTTAAATATTTTTAGTTCAAATCACATTCAGATATCTAAAATCATATGCAATACAGTATGATTATATTTCAAATATTATTATGCATAAAAATATTTCACATTAAACATTAGAATGATACCATATCAAAACAATCAAATAATCTCAAACACACAACAAGGGGTGATGTTATATTCATTTATATAAGCTATAGAAAAATATCAAGCTTTTGAGATAAAATCGTAACTTTTATTTATGCATAATTAACATACTACATATGCACTGAAAATTCATTCTTTTTACATAATACTCATGCATGTTACAGCTTTCAATATACAATTCACTTATTTGTTTTATGCATAGTGATCGATCACCTACAGTCACAATAAGTAATCAGAGAATGTAAGTTCATTACCCTTTTGTCTCCTCACATTACCACTAACTATAGTCTCAATAGGTAATCAGAAAATGTGAGTTCATCACCCTTCTGTCTCCTCACATTACCACTGTTACAGTCACAATAGGTAATCAGAAAATGTGAGTCCATCATCCTTCTACCTCTTCACATTACCACAGTCACAGTCACAATAGGTAATAAGGGAATGTGAGTTTATCATCCTTCTACCTCCTCACATTACCATTGTTACAGTCACAATAGGTAATCAGGGAATGTGAGTTCATCATCCTTCTACCTCCTCACATTACCACTAACTGTAGTCTTAATAGGTAATCAGAAAATGTGAGTTCGTCATCCTTCTGCCTCCTCACATTAATACTGTCAAAATTACAATAGGTAATCAGGGAATGTGAGTTTATCACCCTTTTTTCTCTTCACATTACCACTGTCACCCGGTTGGAGTGGGCCTCCCCTTAATTCACTCAGGCTAATAGAGCATCCCCTACTCGGTACTGTCTCAAGCCATACAACCCATCGATATTCATAAACACACACACACACACACACACACACACACACACACACACACACACACATATATATATATGCATATCCATCAAATGTAATGTATAATTATCAAGTAACTCGCCATGAGCTCTATGCTTGCCATTCAATTATATTTGACAACTTTATATCTTTACAGATCAATGCCTCATGCACATAATATTCACTTTACCAAATGATGACAATTACATTTAGAACCACATATTCAATAAGTTTCAAATATTTTAACACATTTCAAAAACTTATGATAGCATAAATAATTTATAAACAGAACCAATTATACATTTAAAGTTCAAGGAGAGGATATGGTAAGTTATAAAAAGAATTCTTTACTCACAGGGTATGGGCTCCAGGTTGGACCGCCCCAAAATGTATTTTTTCAATCCAAATTTGACCAAATAGACCTCAGAAACAAGTCTGGAGAGTCCAAAAATTTAAGAAATGAGTTTGAAAGTTTGGTCAACACTGGTCAACTGATGGGTATTGTTCACGGCCGAAAATATTATTCACATAGGCCAAAATCACTATTTATGCCGGTCGAGAATTACTGTTCACGTCGGTCGAGTTACTGTTCATGACATCAAAAGTTGTTAGATGACTGTGAAACTTCATATCTTATAGTTTATCTATCTTCGAAATCCATCTACAGTGTCAGATTTTCAATTTAAAAATTCTAACTAGGAGTTTCAGAACTTACATTTTTCTAAGATTTTTTTATTTCTGACCTGCGATGATTCTGTAGTTGATTTGAAAAATTGTTTGGCCAAAATCATAGTACTCTCTGTCCTGAATCCAATGGTATCTTTAGTTTTAAGATCGGAGGCTCAAAGGTACTCCAAATTTTGAGAGAAAAAAATGAAAAAAATACTATTCACTCTTCACTATTCATTGTCACGAGTTACGAATTTATTTTATATATATATGATGGAGGTACCATTCTGCAAAAAATCAATTTTTGAGGGAAGTCATTACAAATTTTATTATTTACATTTTGACCTCTAAATTTTTTAGAAATTACAATTTGACTCAAAAAAATTAATAAGTTTTCATTTTCATCCTTAAAACCTTTCAATTACATCCCTACTCCTTTATTTCTTTTAATAATCCATATATAAATGAAAATTATGAAATCTTAGGTGTGTTTCACTTAGGCTTTTAGAATAGTTTGTCAAGACTTGCGGGCCTAGGTTCTTCTTGCAAAATATCAACATAGGGCCATGGGTTGTTATATTATTATGGTAAAATATGGGGAGACCGTGCTGTACATAGTGTAAAATATGCAAGCTTTGGCCACAGATTATGAACTTTCAGCTTTGGGAGATCGGCAATGAGCATGATGTGAATTTTTGGACTAACCAATGGATGGAGAAAAACCTAAAGCTGGAAGAAATAGCCTCTATTCCTTATAATGATCAAATGAAAACTGAGAAGGTTGTTGACTACACTTCGAGGGAAGGATTGAACATGAAAAAAAAATATGGAGCTTGATACCCTATATATGAAGCGATCTTGCATTTTTATGCTCTTCCCATCACAAATCAAAGCAATAAAAATGATCTTCTTACTTAGACGTATGAAAAGGATGGGTAACTTAGCATCAAAATTGCCCATGCCTAGGAGGTGGCTTATGATGCTTCATCGTGGAAAAGGTTATGGCATTAACAAGGGCCAGAGAGAGTTTATTGTTTCCTTTAGTTTCCAATACATGGTAGAATTAATATGAATGAGCATACGTTGGGCAAATGTTGCTCCTCGGTGCACCTGATGTAGGGGCTAGGGGTGATTATAACTAGTTCACCTACTCGAACCTGATCAAAATTAATTATTTTAAATTAAATCAAATTAACAAGTTTATTCGAATGAAATTTTTTAAAAAATTAGGTTCATCGATTTAGGTCTGATTTTAGTGTCTTAAAGCTCATTTAACCATACTTGACTAATAAAATAAATTGAATTAATGTTTTTTCCATTAAAACATTATGGTTGCTATAGCTTAGTGGTGAGGACTCTATGTTTTGATCGTAGAGTCACGAGCTTTAATCCCAACAACCATAGGTTTTCTCTTTATTTTTTTATCCAAAAAAAATAAAACTAAAACGATGTCATTTCACCTATGGCTATATAATCACATTTACTCATCACAAACTGTCTGACTTCCATCTTTGACCTTGCCTCCTCAATCTCATTGACTCATCACAAACCTGAGTGGCTAAGTCATAAACCCTTCGCCTTCCTCTCTATCTCTAAACTCACCTCCTCAATCCTTATCACAAACCTTTGAGCCTTGGCCCCTTTCTCTTATCTCTTGCCTTTGTTTCATCTCCTCAGCTCATCAGTTCCAAAGACTTCTAGAGGCATCCTTTTTCCCTCCATTGTAGTGTGATGTCATTATTTTTCCTTTCAAATGGCCTAGACCTTTATATATGATCTATTTTATTTTTGGAGTTTGATTATGGCTTATTATTAATATTTTGTTGTTCATCTATTGAAAATTTGAGAATCGATTTCAGCATTTCACCCTTTTTCTCTCTTTCCCTTTTTCTTTTCTATGCATTAAGGTTTTATTTCCCTTTTGGGTGACCCATCTTAACTTGCCTGAAGTATAGAGAACCTAATTGAACTCAATAACTTCGAGCCACTTGAGATCACAAGCGGGTTCAAATGAGTTTTTTGCAACTCGACCACTATTTGGTCGAGTTGAGTTTACAACTAAACTCAACTAAACTCGACCCTTACTCACCTCTAGTAGGGCCAAATTAAGAATGTTATTCATATGGTTAGATATTGTCAGCAAGCTGTGCAAGTTTGGAGAATATGAGTAACAAGTGACAAATGGCTAGAATTCTTTTCTTTGGTATGTGAAGACTAGATAAAAGGTAATTTCTCTACGAATTTTGGAAAAGACAACAAAGTATGATGGGAGATAGTGTGGGGAGTTACATGTTGGCTTATTTGGCAACGGCACAATAAAGAGTTCTCCTATGACAATATTGCTAGGCCTAATAATTCCATCAAAACCAATGTATTTTGACAGTTTCATGGGCATAAAGCACCTCTGTTATGGTGGTAACATGTTGGAGGGTAGAAGGGAGCTTTAGGCTGAATGGAGGCCTCATATCATGGTTAGATTAAGTTTAATATGGTAGTGTCAAAGGAAGTTCTATAAAAGCTGGATGTGGTGGTATAGTGAGAAATGAATGTGGTAAATTTATGAGATGCTTTGCTAAGTTTCTAGATATCATGAATATTGCTATTATTGAAGCATGGAGCATGTTTGAGGGTTTGAATTAGGCTTGGGCGTTGGAGAGCAAAAAGTGATGTTAGATTGTGATTCTAAAAGCTTGGTGGATATACTTCTCACGATTATATCGTGTGAGGTGAGTCAAAGCCTTATGTTGCTAAAAAAGATTTTGGAGATGCTTATAAGGAAGTGGAAGGTGGATGTTTTTCACGCCTTTTGGAAAGAATATTTTTATACTGCTAAGCTTGAAAATGTGAAGATTAAAAAGTCTGCCTATCAAAACACTTATCAGGAGGCAACTCAGCAATGTCAAAAAAAAGGAAAGTCAAAACCTTTCCAGAAAGCTCAACATTGCAATGCCAAAAAGAAGTTAAAGGAAGAAAAATTCCAGAGAGCTAAGAGTCGTAATGCTATTCCCTTATTTTGAGACTTAGAATTTCTAGTGTCGTAATGCTGCACCTTCACTACTGGGATGTCAACAAGATAAGTAGAAATAAAAGACTTGGCTAGCCCTTCTTATAGAATCAACTACCCATTAGCCAAAATTCAGGAAAGCCCTCTATATTTAATTTTTCTTATATTTTTACATTAAGGACCAATGTAAAATTTAAAGTTGGGGGTGAATTTTATGAATGTATGAATGATTAAGCCTTGCACTGGATATTCTGACTCTCCTCAATGCATGCACTATTTTTTGCATTCAAGCAAGTTGTGTAATTTGTGTGATTGTGTGTTTCAAAATTATGTTTTGAGTGTCTTGTTGGAGTCGATAGCAATAAAAGTCAATGATTTGATTGGTTTTAAAATTTTTATAGCTTTTGAAACATGGATAAAAGTTATATTTATGTGTGAATTTAACTCTCACTGAAATTTATGTTTTACTTGAGAATCCTAAAAAAATTTGAGCACCTAACCCTTAAGCATTTGACTAATTGAATATTTAGATAATGTTTATGTGATTCAACTATTATTTATGATCTCATAGAATTCTAGAACTTACTTTTATCATTGCTTAAAGTGAAATCTTAGCTACACCTCATAAGTTATTATATCATTAATCTTTCTATTTTGAGCATAATTGAACCTTTTTTTTAGTACTTGTATAATTAACCAAGCTGAGAATAAAATATATATTCTTATATTTTACTCTTTTCACCTATATACATGATTATTGTTAAAAAAAGTACACTAAAACTATATTGCTAGAGGGTGGAAAGGTATAATATGCACTACAAGAAAAGTGGAGAATTGCGACGGATTTTTAATGATGGTCACAAAAAACTGTCGCTAAAGCCGAATTTAATGACGGTTTAGAAACCGTCGTTAAAATTATGGACTTAATGACGGTTTACATGAAACCGTCGTTAAATACAGACGGTTCAGATCAAACCGTGGTAATCTACCTCGAGTTAACGGTAACAATAAAAATTGCAGAAATCCACGACGGTTTTTTAAAAAATCGTCGTTAAATAATGACGGTTTTGAAAGAAACCGTCATTAAGTAACGACGGTTCATGGGAAACCATCGTGGACTTTCCAACGTTCGAAATTCGAACCGTTGCTCGATATTTATGTGGTTTAATGACGGTTAGTAGCTAAACCGTCGTTAAACCAATACTTAACAACGGTTTCTGTGGTAACCGTCGTTAAAAAGGTTTAACAACGGTTTATTTGTGATTTAACCACGGTTTGTAACCGTCGTTAAACCACGCGTTCGCCTATATATTTGCCAGCCCTCTTTATTTGTATTACGAATGCCTTTCATTAGAGTTTTTTCATATAATACACTAGCTGAGACTATATATTGTGATTTTTGAGTTTTTGTACTATGGTCTGCTTTGCGACTTGTATTTATTTTTTTCAAGGTATGTCATTTAATTTTTTTATTTTATTTTTTTATTTTTTTATATATTGTATGTTCAAAATATTTTCTTATATTATTTTTTGTTTTCTTTTGTGAAGATTTTGTGACGTTGTGACGACACTTCGATTTCGATTTTTGTGCGTTATTTATTTAGAATCATTTTGAAGGTATGTAATCTAATTATTTTTATTTTAAATAAATTTATTTCAAATTATTGTATGTTAGAATGCGATAATATTAGATATTTTATGTACTTCATATTTATTTTAAAAATATATTTTACATTGTGATGTACATGTATGAATAAATTTTAAAATTTGTGTTATTTTTACAATGTTTATGATGTTTAATATTATAATATATTATGTCCATTGAAAACATGTAAGACATAATTTCTTTTTTAATAATGTGGAATTATTAGACTTAATTATTTTTGAAGTAAAATATTTTTATTTAATATTAGAAATGATTTATAAAAATAAAAAATAGAGATCTTGAGGCGGTGTTAATAGAATAATGTGAAAAAATTATTAAATACACATAGTTAAAAATAAAATTTGTTAATAAAAATTACAAATAGGTTTTAAAAAATAATAAAATATATATATAATAACATAAATTTAGTAGATGAATTGAAGTGTGTAATTGATGATGTAAAATAATAAATTTTAATAAATAAACAGAATAAGTATTGAAAATAATTTTAAAAAAATTGTGACACTACTTTTAAAATATACGTATGTTACATGTAGATTTTAAAAAATGAAAAAAATATATATATAATAACATAAATTTAGTAGATGAATTGAAGTGTGTAATTGACGAGGTAAAATAATAAATTTTAATAAATAGACAGAGTAAGTATTGAAAACAATTTTCAAAAAATTGTGACACTACTTTAAAAATATACGTATGTTTTAATATAAATTTAATAAATATATAGAATATTATAAATTTAATATAAAATGATAGTGAATTCAGTTTTAAATATAAGTTATTTAGTGTTTAAAAAATATAATTAAAATTAAAGTAAATAAATTAAAAATAGTTACTATAATGATAAACGTGTTTAAATAATATACATAAATTAGTAATAGTTAAATTATATTACAGTTGTTTCTAAAATATTAAAATATTTATTCAGATGATGAGGTAAAATAATAAATGTTAGTAAATAGACAAAATTAGTATTAGGAATTGGTTTAAAAAAAATAAAACACTAATTTAAAAATACACGTAGTTTTTAAAAAATGAAAACAAATATATAATAACATAATTTTAATAAAAAATAATAGTGCAGTAATTTTTAATGCACTATGTTCTTACACTAGATTCTCTATTAAGGATGGCAGCACGACAAGCACAGATGGAGGCTGCTATGACGTTCCTGCTACAAAAATTTCAGGGTCAGCTACCATATGAAATTTCAGGACTTCATAGTCCCAGACCCAGGGTAATCTTTTAATACAAAAAAAATGTTGGTATAATTTTGTTTATTTTGAAAACACTAAAAATTCTAACAAACAAAATTTATTTTTCAGGACCCCAGCGACCGTGGTAGTGGGCATCAGTGTGATCAGCATCCGCAAGGTCCGAAAACTTGATTTAATTATTATATCTGTATATGTAATTTTGTTACGCTCGTTACTATTAATTTTTGTGTACATATATATTTTTTATATATAGATTCATTATAATTCAATAATTTATGCATACTTAGTATCTAGTTAAATATTAATAAATTTTAAAATAATTTTTTCAATTATTAAATAATTCACATGTTTAATTATTATATAATAAATTAAAATGTATCTAAATTAATTTATAAAATATTAAAAATATAAATTAATTTTTATTCTGCATAATAATTTAATAATAAAAAAATTTAATCATCATTAATATTATGGATAGCACAAAATATTATATTTTAAATTAAAAATAAAATTGATATAAAAAATTAAATTAATTTTATTAATATAAAAAATTTTAAAAAAAATTATAGAAGTAACAACGGTTTTCAAAACCGTCGTTAATTCAGTCATAGCGACGGTTGTTCTCACGGTTGGCGAAAACCGTCGTTAAAGGGCATAACGACGGTCAAAACCGTCGTTATGCCCACTTAAAAACCGTCGTAATGTGGCGGTTTTGTTGTAGTGATAGAATGAGAAAACAAAACAAAAAAACTGCAAGTAAATAAGTTTCAAAGCAAAAAGGGAGAAGAAAATGCCTTAAAAGGAAGGCATTGAAAAAACAATTGAGACAAATTTGATGAAATAAAAATAAAATTATGAAAAAAGAAATTAAGTTTGGGGAAAAATTCCCTCATAAATTGTAAAGGATTTATGTGATTAGGTGATTTAAACTTAGTTTAATATCATTTATCCTACTTTAAATGCAAACCACATTACTAACATAAAGAAGGCTTATTGATCTTAAGTGTGGAGTATAACCTATATTAATGGAGAGTGACATGAAAAATAAATCTATGGAGTTTCTAAACTTCAATTATTTAGATATCTGCACTTAAATTTTTTTAGGGTTACATAAATTCATCCAAGTGTTAAAAGGTTAACTGCCACAATGTTATAAAAGTGAAATACAAATTACATTTGAGTTAAATTTATACATTATTATGATTTTTGAAATTTTTCTTGAGTTATGAATTCTTTGAAATCTCTTAAGGCAAAGTTTAATAAGTCAAAACAAACTTGGCATTTAGTGTATAATTTTGAATTTTTAGTTTTATTGTTTTATTTGAGAACAAGCAAAATGTTAAATTTTGGGGTATTTGATGAGTGAATTTTATACTCATAAATTAAGTATATTTAGCTTATAATTTTGTTAATTTTTAAGTAAATTAATTTAAAATTATATTTGATTACATATTTATTTTTGTAGGTGAAAGAAGTTGAAGAATTGAGAAGATTTGAAAAAATTTAAGAAAAAAAAATAAGAATTGCATATTTTAGACAACTTCAATGTTGCTTAATTAATATGAGCATAACTTTCTCATATGATTTTCAATTGAGATGATTTAATATACAATGAAAAATTAAGAAAAAAATGTACAACTTTTATGTTTTAAATTTTAAGAGATTTGGAGTTACGATGTTGGGTCTTGGCATCACAATGTTAGGAGAATAATATTATTTTTAAACATAGAGTTTTAATATGATTGAAAGACTTAATGCAACCTTAAAAATGACCTTGGGCTTTAAAAATCAAGAATATGGAGACAAAGTGAGAGAGACTCTTGACTTGGAGAAGAAGATTTGGCAACCTAATTGTGGCTCAAAGCTCATAATACTACATCACTAATTCCTTTTTTTCATATATTTCTGTTGAACTTAAATGTTTTCTTTTTATTTTGAAATGTTTTAGTTTTTAACTATGAACTAAATTTTTTTTTAGGGTTATGATATAGTCTAATTAAAAATCTTTAATTTTTCAAATCAAATTAATTGAAGAATTATTTTTCTGATCGAGTTTCCACATTGTGCTTGATGCTTTTAGTTAATTGGCCACTAGATGATGCGTTAATCATAATGATATCGGGAGGTAATTTGTGTGTTTAGTTTATTATGTAATTAACCATATATTACATATAAAGTAAGGATACACTTGCGTGGTATATGCAATCTTAATTGAGTACCATAAATTTTAATTAGTCTTTAGATATTTTAATTCACATGGGAACATAATAAATTAGTATCTAAAAATATTTTTGTTAGATTTTAGGAAAGCTAGTGGATAAATTAGAATAATTCAATTGTCAATTAAATTATAATTTTTAAGCTAAAAAAGATTGAAAGTTCAAAGAAAATAATTATGGTGAAATAAAAAAACTCTAGAGCCTTAATTGATAGACTTTTATTGATTAAATTTCTTTTTACTACCCTTGTGTTCTTATTTTAATTTTATATTCTCACTCTATACTCACCTATAGAAAAGTTTTATTATTCGACAAGGAGAGTGTACGCTTGTATTTAAATATAATTAAATTATTTCATTTAGGTGCTCCAAGGTGTGTGGCCTTGAAGGGTTTTCCATCAAGAATGACTTGTTGGCAGGTCCCTAGGTAGCACGCTTTAATATAACTCGTGTAATGTGAACTTTGAGGGCACTTTTCCTTATATGTCAAAGGAAGAGCCAAATGTTAGCTAGGGCACTCCTAGCTCATGCTTCAACAAGAACTTCCACTGGTTAGGGTGTTGATTAAAAGGTTCTCAGAGGCTCAATTAGTCCCCCAAGTAGGGCACTTTGAGACTACTTGTGAGAGACAATTAATTTCAATGGAGTGTTTTATGGCTTGTTGTTAAGGCAATGTATGAAGGGCTCTGACGCCCAATGTAGAAACACAATATTGTTAGACTAAACTTTTACTAGTTTACAAAAATAGAAGAAAAACAAAGTAGTTAAACATAAGAGTGCGCTTTTAAAATTATCACTACATTAACATATATCTCTGCATCATTTTAATCGTGAAAATTTGAAGTGCGCTGGGACTATTGAATTCTCCGTACTAATCCCACTTAAAATTAGCCATATAAATTCTCCTCCTCATACAACAACGGAAGACACCTTCATAGATCATTATGTCCCCCGAGCACTTATAGACTCACACGCACCAATACAAAATTGATCCACCTTCATCTCCAACAGAACCACTATTTTCAAAAAACTAGTTACATGGTTGAAAACTCATAAAAGGTGAAGAATATTACTTTCATTTTCATAAAGCCCAGCAGTCGTTCAATTCCCTAGGTTCAGTCTTTTACACAAAGACCTTGCGGACAATTGGTGTAACAATTTTTATTTTATTTTTTGCATAAGAAAGAATAGATACAAGGGTTATATTACATATTTATCCAGTGAAGCTTGAACCTAAATTTCTAAATTTGTTACGACTATGATGACTTGTAATTGACAATGCAAATTTTAAAGATGGAAGACCTTGACAAATAGACTTCATATCTGACCAGATTGGAATTGAGTTTGGTTCCTATTTCAACGAGCTTGTGGTGATAACTTGATGGTGGATAAACTGTAACTGGCGTGAATTGAATTTCCTTTACAAAGAAAAGCATCTCACAAATTCCTTTAAGAAAGTGTAGTTGAGCTTGTAACTCTTTGCCTTGAATGAAAACCAAAGTTGTTTTACTAGAACCATATATACCCTACAAACTGTGCCTCAAAAATCCTCTTGTTCCATCTCCACCAGTTGCAGCCCACTATGTTCAGATTGTTTCTTATTACCTCTCTCATTATTTGATTACCATAGTTGTTGAGCCTTCGTCTCGTTCCTCCTTTGTCCTTGATATTCACTATGTCCCTCATAGTTGCCTTCATTTTACAATAGGTATTGTTTAAGCTGAAGGTTTTGTTCCTCTTAATATAATATCATTTCTATGATGATAGATGCTCCAGCAACCCACTACAAAAGTTTCCAACATTTGCATCACCTGTCCTTGTGTGACCTTTTTACTTTGTTTTATTAGCGTTTCCAGCCAGTTAAAAACTAATAAAGGATCTAAACAATCTGTTCTTAAGGTTCAATCATCACCGAACTAAACTGCTTTGGGAATTTGGCATGATAAAGATAGATGATTTGCATCCTCCACAACGCTACACTTGAAAGGACAGGTGCCAGACACTTGAACATTCCTTCTTCGAAGAGCTTCACCAAGGGGAAGGCAATTATGTCCTAATTTCCACATGAATAAGGAAAACCTCAACGGGAGCCTCATTTTCAGACAAGTTTATCATCCTCCCTAAAATGAGCAGTGGGACATTTAAGAATCTGTTTTATGGTGTGTTAGCTGTATAAAGCATTTAATAAATCCCTGTTCAAAGTGTTTTGTGGCTTTTGTATAAGATCTGCAACAATTGGACTCTTTTCTGGTGGAAACCAACGCTGAAATTGGATGTTGGCTGATGAATTGCTTATAATTAACCACCTCAAATTTGAATGGATTAAGTCTGAGGAGGAATGGACTTGTTTCCAAAATGGCGACATTGTACTTGGACATTTCGTCACATCTTCCCTATTTATTGAACCATATTTACGACTTAATAAAGAGCTTAATAATGTACTCCAACATTCTCCAATATTGCTTTGCTAATAAGGCTTTATTTTGTAATTTTAAATCTGGGAATCCTAGACCTCCATTGACTTTTGGTTGGTAGAGCGGTGTAGCAAGTTTTGTCCTTGCTGAGTTTCAATATCTCAGAGGCACACAACTCATTGTAGAATCGGAGAGGTACCTAGCTATAAACATTATTACCTTATTCTAGGGCTGTAATCCCAATCATCTATTTTAGCATACTCCAATTTGTTAATTTCAAATAGACCCAACTCAAATTTGAGCTCAAACTTTAACTGAACTAAAAATTATGGTTATTCTTGACTTGTTAATTTAACAAGTTGAATCCTAATAGTTCATGATCAATATTATAAATATAAATAATATATATATATATATATATATATATATATATATATATATATATATTAAGTTAATTAAAAAATATAATTTTATATGATATATGTGTTTATGTATATATTAAAAAAATTCATAAAAATATATATTATAATATTTTAATAATGTATAAATTATTATATTTATCTTTAATTTTTAATAAAATTATATATATAAATAAAGAATGTATAAAAATAATAATACTTTATCAATAACCAAGTTGTTTGCAAATTTAACTAGTCGAATATTTAATTTTCAAACTTGACTCATTTAAGTAAACAAATTTACTAGATTAATAACTTCTTTTTTATTTAATAAATAAGCTTAATCCAATTTAAAATTTTAATAAACCAAGTTTAATTAAGTATATAATTCGCATTAAGCATTTGCATTCCAATACCATGATTTCATTCATCACAATTTATGGATTTGTTCTTCAAATTGGTTGAAGCAAGATCACTCAAACTCTAAGTTGGTCTTCCATAGTTTAACAGTGGAATGATATGATGTGGGAAAATAACTGCAAGTGATTTTAAGTGGGAGTTGTATTAGAGCTACTGAAATTTTTTTGATTTAATCGTGCTAAATGCTTTTAGAACATATAAACAACATTGATATGTATTCAAAAGATAATCATTTTACGAATAACCTCATGATTTAAATGGTAAATAAGTTTGAAGTCAATAATTGAAGGACTCCTACAATGTTAGATATTTGAGCATACAATAAAAACACTTATAGAGAGAGACATGCTCATTAACGAAATCAATGTTATATTAAAGTGTAAGAATATTGTATTTACTTGTTTTTTTGATACAACAAAAGAGTCATAAGGACTACAAATAATAAGGGCTTGGGGATGTAATTCCCCTTAGATTATCTAGCAATAATAAGCCTAACCCATTCAGGGGTCTATCAAAAGGTTTGCAGGCCTGGATCTAAGTTATGGGCCATGCGAGCCAGCCAATCAGTAACTTTATTGGCTTTTCTGACAGTATGAGAGACCTTCACTCTCCAGTCTCTTCCCATATAGCTTTTGATATGCACAACAAATCCTTCACATGGATGGTATCTAGAGCATCCATGGTTACAGAGCTCCACTGCAGTCAACGAATCTGATTCAATCTCGATTGCCCTGTGATTTCACTCCTAGGCCAGTTTCAAAGCAGAAAGGATCGCCTGTAGCTCAGCTTTGGTGATCTTGCATCGGTCAAGGTTTCTTGCAAAGCCATGTAGCCATCTTCCCACCTTATTCTATAAGAAGCCTCCACATGAAGCGAATTCCCCATTGAATACTGAATTGTCAGTATTAAATTTTACCTAGTTGCCTTTGGGATACACCCAGCGAACTTCTTTTACACTAAGGCTTTTCCCCTATAGTTTGCTCCAGTTTCCACTAATTTCATACATTCTTTGGGTCTGTAAAGACACAAGACATACAAGAAATTGGAGATCGAGGCTTCAGGTTGGAATACCATTTCACATCTACGAACCCAAATGCTTTATAAAGTAAAACCATATAAGATCTTCCAATCCATATGTGCATAATCTTCTCTTCCAAACTCTCGAGATAAATTACTTTCTAACCAGTCATATGTGTCGAGTTCAAAGAATCTATTCCATTTCCTTGGATTCACCAGCCTTAACCAAATATTTTTGGCATATTCACAATCTCTAATACAATGAATCGTACTTTCTATCTCCCTTTTTCATATGACGATCAAATCTTAGGCTGTTGGACAGTAGGCTATTATGACCAATTAGCCACATCAGAACCCGAATTTTTTGTGGTCCTAGCCAATGCCAAATCCTTCCCAAATGGGTTGGCTAGTATAATGGTCTTGTATCCTAGCACCATAAGCTAACTTCATTGTAAACTCACCGTTATTGTTGTATTTCCATCTCAAAGTGTATTTTCCTAATCCTTCTCTTGGAATGACTGTTGCTTCAAGTCTTAGTCTAGTGTCATGTTAAATGTAAGGGGTAATTATTTGCTAATCCCAGTCACCTAAGCTGATTGTCATTTCGGCTACTGTGCTATTCAAGATGCTCTCGGGGATTGACTCACTGGATTATAGAGTCAATTTACCTCTCCCCGTGATCCAGTCATCTAGCTAGAATTTGGTGGAATTTTCATCCCTAACATTCCAGTAGGTTCCTTCCTCAACTATTCCCCAAACCTTCTAGATTCCTTTCCATAAATTTGAGCAGCCCTTAACTTTGTCTTTCCACATAGGACAAGGACTTTTCCCCCATTTGTATTTTAATTTTAAGGTTTTTACCCATAAAGCCTATAGGTTATTGTAAATCCCCCATACTACGTTCATTAAAAAGGTTTCATTCATTTCTCTCAGTTTCCTTACACCCAGTCCACCATCTAGCTTTGGCTTGCACACTTTCTTCTAGTTGACAAGGTGCATTTTTCTTGAATTGGTTTCGTCCTCCCATATGAAGCATCTGCTAATTTTTTCAAGCTCATCGCATAATCCCATAGGGAGCAAAGCTGTTTGCATAGAGTAGTAAGGTAGGTTATTCCACACACTGGAGGTAAGGGTGACCTTTCCTGCTAGGGAGGGGATATTTTCCTTCCAACTATTCAATCTACCATTTACTTCGCTTGTAATATTTTTGAACGTATTCTTGCTTGCCCTCCTATGTATCAAGGGCATCCCCCAAGATAGTTCCCTAAGTTTCCAATGTGTTGGAAGCTCAGTTCTCTGTTATATTGTTCTATTCTGAAGTGGTTTATATTCTTTGAAAAGAAGCATTTGGATTTATGAGCAATAACTAGTTGTCCAGAACTAGTGTAGAATATGTCAAGGCAGTTCTTAATTATGCTCCATTGTTCAATGTCGGCTTTCGGAAACAAGATTAGATAATCTACAAAAAATAGGTGGGATAGCTGTGGGTCGTTCCTACATAGTTTGATAGGTTTCCATCACCTTTTTTTTACAACTCAGTCAATGTAGTGGGCTAATCTTTCTATGAACAACATAAAAAGGTAGGGTGAAAGAGGATCCTGTTGTCTGATTTCTCTTTATGTGTAAAATGTCTCAGTGATCTCACAATTCCATAGAATGTTCATAGAAGTGGTTAAAATGTAGCACATTATGAGTTCCTTAAAGTGATATGTCAAGCCAATATCTCTTAAGGTGTCTTTAAGAAACTACTATCTAACTCTGTCATATGCTTTTTCCAAGTCGATTTTGACCGCCATCATGCATTTTGTACCTTTTTTTCCTTCTCATTGAGTGCAACACCTCTTGGGTTATGATCACATTGTCATTAATGTTTCTCGATGGGATAAAACTACTTTGGTAAGGACCTATCCACTTGTTCATGAATGGCTTAATCCTATTAGCAATAGTCTTGGTGAGGATATTAGAGATGACATTACAAAGAGATATGGTTTGAATTCTTTGAGGCATTCAGGATTATCCACTTTAGGGATGAGAACTAGGAGAGAGTTGTTGATATCCTTAACAAGAGCAGGCTTGTTATAGATCTCCTTGAACAATTTACACACAGAAGGTCCTACCACCTCCCATTGGCTATGGAAGAATAGTGCATGAAAGCCATCCAATCCGGGTGCTTTTAAAACCCCTATGCTGAAGACTACCTTCTTGACTTCCTCTTCTAAGAAGGGAGCTTGTAGGTTGGCAAGATCATCCTCATCAATTCTAAGGAACCTTCCTCTGATTGGGGGAGGAACAAAAGGTGAACCTTCATCTTTGAACAAGGATTGAAAGAAGTCTCTTGTCATCTTCTTCAGTTGGTCCTTGTCTTGTATCCATGGTCCTTCATCATTCTTTAAAAATTTGATCTTATTGATTGTCCTTCTTTCCATAGTAGAAGAAAGAAAGAATTTAGTATTCCTATCCCTTAATTTGAGTTAATTGCATCGAGATTTTTGGTGCCACATAGCTTTCTCCTTAAAAAGAATTTTTTTCATAATTATCCCATAGTTCTAGTTTAAGTTTTGATAGGAAGGGGTTTGCTTTTGTGCTTAGGGCTTTATCAATACTCATAAGTCTTCTGATATACTCTCTTTTCTGATTAAAGACATTCCCAAAAACCCCATGATTCCATTTGGTTACTTGAGATTTGAAGGCCCTAGCTGCATCATTCTAGTTACTACCTTATTTCCAAGACTCCTTGAGTATTGTAGGGAAGGAATTCTCCAAGAGCCACACAGATTGAAATCTGAAAACTTTATTCCTTAGATTAGGTTCATCAATTGGTTTTAACACCACATAGAAGGGCATGTGATCAGATTTAAAGGCGGGGAGATAGAAGACCATTGATTTTAGAAACTCAGCATACCATTGAAGGTTGGTTATAGTTTGGTCGAGTGTCTCTTTGACCACCTCCCTTTCCCATGTAAATATCGGACACAGTCATAGACAAAGTTGTTGAATGCTCTTAATTTTCATAAAAGAGAGTGTGAAAATACTCTTAAGATTTTAAGGAGAAACAACTATAAATAACAAAAGACGAGGCAATACATTTTTTAAGTATTATCACTAAAACATAATATAAAAAATAACAACATACAAAGTTTTTACAGAATTATAATAAAAGCGCAAAAACATTGTTGTTGTAGTCATAAAGTATCAATCATCTATATTGGACATTGCCTTCGTTGACCATTCAGACAAACCTTATCTAATTTAATTATTTTATAAATTATGTTTGGTATTCAAAAATTTAATTTTTTTTAAACATTCAAAAAAATATTCTTAGGATGTTTGATATAATAAATATCAAAAATTTAAAATTTGTATTATATATAATTTAAATAATATAGAAAATTTTATTTTTTTTATTTATCTAATACTTAAATTTTTTATATATAAATTTTTAAATATATAAAAAATTAAAATTTTTAAATATGTAAAAAATTAAAATTTTTATGGACTAAAAATCCTTTTAATATGTTTTTTTTTTTGCTAATGAAATACTCCCATTGAGAAAATACATTAAGTACAAGGTTAAAAACAAATCAGAAGATAAAGATAGATAAACTAAATCTATTTAATTTAATTCTATAATTTCTGAAAATATAAAATACCAAACATCAAATTTTACAACTAAAGAATACAGAAATAGTACACTTCACAAATATTAGTTTATCAAATACACAATAATACAATATCTATAAAAAAATATAGACATTTTTAAGAGAGACACCACATCTCTCAACCTCTCTGAAAGTTAAGTCTCTTTGATTTTCTTCCTCTAAATAAACTCATTATAGATTTAATCTTCTTCTACTCATATTTAAATATAGAATTGTATATCTAATTTTAAAATTGTAAAGTTAGATAAAGAGATGTAAAATTTTGAAACTCTACCACTTTTTGTAAAAAAAGAGAAAATCTTTTTCCTGTAGGAATTAAAAAACAAATTTCTCTCAATAAAGAAACAAATTTTTTTAAAAGAAGAAATTAGCAACAACAAAAAGAGAGGAGGAGACCAAGGAACTAAATTTCCTTTCTTTTCCATCGAAACGACAAAAACGTTTCCGTTTCTTGAGTCACCAACACGAAACGGAGTTATCGAAACGAAACGAAGTGTTTATTAAAAAATTATACTATTTCGATTGAAATTACTATATTTCGAAATGTTTCGGTAGAAATATTTTTGTTTCAATAGAAATTTCGGTAAAAATACTCTTGTTTCGAGTTGTTTCGATAGAAATACTTTCGTTTCGAGTTATTTCAATGGAAATATTCTTATTTCGAATTGTTTCGATAGAAAAGTATTAAATTAATTTGAAAAATAAAAAAAATTGACAATCTAAAAGTAGATGAAAGTAGCATTATATCACATCCAACATCAAACTATTTTCTCTCATAAATGACAAGTCACAACATCTTTATTAATTTTCTATTCTCCTCCTTTGTTCTCATGACATTATTTTCTTTCATTATTTTTATTTTAAAGAAAAAACTACAAAAATGATGAAAAGAGATATTGAAAGATAAAGAGAGAGAAAAATACCTAAAGATAAAGACTGAATCATGGTCGAAAGAGAAAGATTTAAATATAGATGTCACGAAAGAGTTAAGAAAAAAATGGAGAAATGAATGCAAGAAAGAGATTATTGTTGAATGCTGTTAGGATTTGAGTCAGAGACCCTACTATAGTAACATGTTTACTTACTATTTAATTACAGATATTAATTCAAATTAATTTTAATATAATTTTATATATCTATATCATTAATATTATGTTAAAAAATTTTAAATTAAAAAAATTATTATTTAAAATTATTTAAATATTTTTTAAAAAAAAATTTATTTTCTCAAAATTTTTAAAATATTTTTATTTTTAAAATTACTAAAATAATATTTTAAAATAAAATTTAATACCTTAAAAAAAACGAGGAGGCTGCCTCCTCGCGTCGCTTCTCAGCTGCTACTCTCACTGCTGCTTCTTTGCTCCTCGCGGCGCTTCTATCTCCTTAATATGTTATGTAAGAAATAGTGGGAGAGACTTGCACGGTTGATGCTTTACGCTGTGGCCTGTGGGCCTTCAGTCCTGTATTGAAAGAGACGTATCCTACATTATCTACATACAATTATGGTCTAATTTGTGATTATGGCAGGAGGCCAATTTTGAAATTAGTGATTATAATTAAATTGAATTAATTTGTATTAATAATTAATAAATGTTTTTTCAATTCTTATTAATTAATTTTTAAAAAATAATATTTATTTACTTTAATTTATATCTATAGTTTTTTTAATCTAAAAATTATTATAATCTGTGTATATATTCATTATAAAGAACATTCTATAATTTAAAATTAATTAAACCTAACATTATTTCAATGTGATGGAAGTTAAATTTATTATATTAGAACATAGTTAAAAATAAAATCATAGATTAAAAAAGACTTTTGATAATATAAAAAATATTTTTATTATTTTGTGTGACTTAAATAATAAGTGAAATATAGGTAATAATAACGATAACTAGTTTAACAATAATTTTAAATAATAAAATATTTTTTACAATGAATATATAAATTAAAATATATTATAATAATTTTTAAATTAAAAAAATAAAAAGTGGACGATATGAATACTTTTTTTTTCTTAATTCTATATCATAAATAACTAGAACTAAATTATATAATATAACTTTAGAAGAATTTTAATAATATTATTTGAACTCATGTTTAATTACATTTTTTTTTTGGAAAAAAAAAACACGTAAAATTGTGTATTATGAAAAACAGAATCTAACATGATTGTGCAATCGAAGCTCAAACTGGGGCCAACGTCAAGGCATGATTGTGTCCACGTGGCATATCCTTAGCCTCGCATTTCAGAAAAGGTGAAGAGCTTCATGTAACTTTGGCTGCAGAACGTCTGTTTCTGGCAGGAACTTTGAAGCTGACTCTCTCTCTCTCTCTCTCTCTCTCTTTCTTTTACTAAGGCTCACAAAGACAGAATCATACATCTTTTGCACCATCACTCTTGCCCGTTTCGCTTTCTTTTTTTCTTAGGGGTTTTTGTTTTTTAAAGATAAAAAGACCCAATAGTGTATTTCATGGAGTAGAGGTACGTTTTTACGCTAGACCTGGCAGAATTTTCAATTTTGCTCAAGCCCTTGGTCAGTCTCTCCTGCATTTCCCTGCATAGCTAGTGGAGGCTTTTTTTCTACTGTTTCCCCTAATTTCTCACTTGAATATGACTTTATCTGTCAAATGATGCTAATGTTTCGTTGTTTATTTAGATGGATGAACTTTTCTATACCCAATGGAAGGGAAATTTTTACTTTTTTCTTGAATTTTCAATGCTGAAAAATTATAAGCTGAATTGATCCCTACCAAGTAGAAATGGGTTATCTGTAATAATACATGCTGCGAAGGAATTATCCTTATCTGATTTCATCTCTTGCAATTCTCTTTGTGTCACTTTCTTCTTTCAGTATTTTTATATAGCGTGTGCGTCAAGTATAATTCTCACAATTTGAAGCATAATATTAAAATTCAGCTCTCTTGAGTTTTATCTTAATCAATATTAACCAAATACCACAGATTGGCTTTTGGATCACCTCGAGCATGTCTACTTTACTTGGTATTTGTTTTGTCAAGTATGATGCCTCTTGAACTGGAGAGGCTTTGCCCTCCTTAATATGAACCTTCTGATTTTATCTGCAAGAAAAACCTTTATAAGGAAGAGAGAGCACAAAAGATCACTCTCCCAGAAACACACCGATGCCTAGATCTGCCTCTGGCTTGGGATCTTAACTTGCTTTAAGATGAAGATGTAGAAGGTTAGATTCAAGTCCATACCTATTTTGTTATGTTTACAGAAGTCCATGATTTGAAATAGTATGAACAGAGAGTAAACTCGAAGTAATATCTTAAAGTTCCATGGATTGTCTATGTATACTACATGATGTGAAATGCTGTTGTCTATACATATTACTTAGATGATAATAAAATTATTGGAAAAGGAATAGAATATGAGGGAAAATTTTTTTACAAGGAAATAAATTTCATAAAGAGATTATTAGAAGAGCCAAAACCATGAAATATGCAAAAAAAAAATTTGGAAGGAGAAAACTATAGAGTAATATTTATGAGACTGATAATTTATGGGAATGCCTTTTATTTTGTATGAAGAATTGAAGTTTGTGAAGCCCGACAATACTACTAGGACTAATGTATTTGTTTTGTAATTTCAGCCTAATGTTCAAAAAGATTGACTAAATTCTTGTCAACAATTAATGTGTTTAGAAATAATTCTACTAGGTTGTGTTTCTATGTCCTTGCATGGCCATACAAGTTACTTAGCTCCTATAAAGCACTTCAAACAATGAGTCATTTCTATGTCCGATATGTTTCAAATACTTGTATCAGATATAACATGACTCTTCAAATTACATATCGACACTTCAAATTTATCAATGTTGCATTGTCCATGTCAACGTCATGTCACGTGTCAATGTCGGTGTCCATGTTTCATAGCTCCTATTCCCACTTATGATAATTCAGGATTTGCAGGCAATGCAATCTTGCTTTATAAAAAACCTTTGGAGCCTTCCTTTTAAACCAGGAAATTTGGCTAGAATTTGTATTTATTCTTGGTAATATTTTGCTTATGGATAATAGTCAAGTGTATACAAATTATGCATGGCAAAAAATTACTTGCAACTTCATTGCAACCTGTATTTTATACTGTGTATTATAATGATTAAGGATAGTCATTTGTATTCCTAGTCTCCTTCTCATAAGTTTCATTATAGTCACTTTATGTTCTAAATGTAATCCAGCTTGCTTTGAGAAATATTTCTTACGTACAACTATATTTTTTGTTGTTACATATAAAACAACTAAAAAATTTTCAAACCTAGAGGGGGGACACCTGTCACTCCCCCTGCATACCTGTCCATGACAATGCTCTCTAATTAAAAAAGAAGTTAGAACAAGAATAGCAGGAGGAAAAGTTCGAACTGATGTATGTGTTTGATATGCCTTGGGCCACATGCATCTCAGCAAACAGATTAATGAATATCCCATAATTTGATCAAGTAATTCAATGCTAGACTTTATGTTATGGGGCTTGTTGCCCCTACATTTACAGTGTTAAATACCTTATACTCAAAATTTTCATTTCAAGCACCATACAGAAGGCTAATCTGGAATGTAATCATGTTTCAGGACCTCCTGCTGAAGAGTTTATTGTTTTAAAGATGAATTCAGAAAACGAGAAAATAGAATCAAAGACTGATTTGGAACTTGACCTAAACTGTCCTAACCAGTGCATTTGGAAAAATTTGACAAATGACTCAGGTGCAGGTGCAAATGCAGCTTCCAGAGTGGACATGACATTTGTTGCCACTGATGCCCTATCTGAACTTGTTTGGTCTCCAGATAAAGGTTTGTATATTAAATGTGCTGATTCAAGTTTTGCTGATAAGAATGCCTCCCTTTTTTGGCATGTTGGGCCCAGCAATATGGTTCTTTCTCCACCACAAAGTGTCGGGGGTGGGAGCTCTGCCACTGATAAACCTTTGGATGGTGTGTTTGTAAAACCTATAGCTGCTGTATGCATGAAGACTGATATTGATGGTATAGCTACTCCCACTAGGCATCCCAAAATTCATTCAGATGTCGGGCCAGAGTGTAAAGCCTATGAAGAACACGAAACAAGTAAAGGTATCATATCCAACCCATCCCTCCTGATCCCTGTAGATGCAGGGAAAGGTGGGTTTGCAGTAGATCTTTGGTTCAATTGAACCTTACTGAATGAAAAAACAAGTTATCCAAATTGATAAAATAGTTAATTGGGACCTATTAGAATGCTTACTTTTCTACTACTTTTTCCTGGACTGGAAATCATTTCCTTAATACCATGGAACTCTTGTTGGGCAGGATCTAGTGATAATATGGAGGAAATGAACACTGCAGACATAGTATCTATTTTGCATGATGATCGAAAGGTGAATCTAATGATCAGTTGTGAAAAGAATATTTGCAATGAAGATGATGGGAAGTCTCCATCAGAAGACAACACTGGAACTGCTCAAATATCTCAAATAAAGCGAAACAAATCTTCCACAATTTCAGGTACATGCTGTCCTTATCAATTTTATGGTACTTTGGGGATAAGAATATATGGACCGGTTTTCAAGAAGCTTATACTACTCTGTTTGGATTGCATTGAAACTTGTTAGATCTTTTTTGGTAACCTATTTATATCTTAGTCGTGAATAATGGGAAGAGTATCTCAATCTTTCTGGCAGGCGCTTTTCTGTAATCACATAGCTTCCTAATTTTAAAATCATTTCCTTTATCTTTGAAGTGGGAGTTTTATTGAAAGTTTTTCTCTTGTCAAATAAAATTTGAAATTTTTCCTTTTGTGCACATCTGACATGTCACCTGCATCCCGATTTTATTGCAGGCCAGGTTGAGAAAAGGCCATTAGATGTATTATTAGTTCAAGAATATAAACTTAAACCCAGCATGGAGCAAAATCCACTACTAAGGGATCATGCCAATGCAGGCAGAGAAATGGGTGTTGGCAATCAGGCAATTGAAACAGATGATGTTTTATGTGTCAAAGTTGAGCCTGTGACTGAATATAAAGGTCCAGACGCTCCTGGAACCAATTTTACATCTTCTAGCAGAAGTCCTTTAGAAAAACTGGAATCAACTGCAGAAAATGATTTGCGAACTTTCAACTGCGAGGCCGCTTGTGGTGCAACAAGCAGAGTTCTAGTTTCAAAATCTAATGAGACTAGAAACAATTCTCAGGACAATAAAATGATGCTTCTATGTGATCAGAATCTTCCAGTTCTGCATTCCCCGAGTAGTAGCAAAATTCCAATGATAAGAAACAAAGGCAAGGAAAAGGCCCTATCAGATGGGAATGTAAGAATATCAAAGGAGGAGGATGACAGTCATGAAAGTGTTGAAAGTTGTAACAGTGCTGGGTTGTTTTCGACTGGCAAGAAGAGATGGAACTTCCAACAGCAGTTAATGGTTGGGAGTGAAAGAGTCAAAAAGCAAGTCCAAGAAACTTCAGGTTCAAAATACTTTGTTAAACAAGATAGCTCCTTCATGAGCTGGATATCAAACATGATGAAAGGATTCTCACAATCAATTCAAGATGAGGAAAACCTTTTATCTCTTGCCCATGCACATATTGATCATGGTCATCAACTTCCTGATCAAAAAGTTATCACATACGGCAAGAACCATGGTCCAGAGCCAAAGAATACAGGCTTCCAAGCCCTTTTTCAGTCTATATATTGTCAAAGCTTGAAATCTTTAGGAAAAAGAATGTCAAGTGCCAATCATCAAGTAATAGACAATTTTGAGGATTTTGGGCTCGGTAACAAAGTACGTGGAATAGATGCAACTCCAATAACATGTTGTGCAGAGAATGACAGCCTTTATAAACAATACATGCCATCAAATGAGTTTGAGCAGTCTACATGGAGATATGATGCTGGTCCATCCTCCCAGCCTAAGGTTGAACCTATAAATTTTGTTAATAGTCATGAGAGCGATAAAAATGACTCAGTGGAAAATAAAAATCATTTCAATGTGGTACTTGGTAAGGAGAAACAAGGAATGACATCTAATTCACCTTCGGATACACAAAATAGAAATAATACTGAGAATATTGATGCCTATGCTGAGAAAAAGGAAGCAGAGATTATCTGTTATAGAAGTACTACTCTTGGAAGTCGGTGGATAACTCGATTTTCTCCAAAATCAACAGCACCCTTGATATTCTCTGATCACCTCAATCAGAGTGGTAGAACTCAAGTGCATTCCACTGATTCCCCAAAGCTTCCCAATTCTCCTAAACACATTTCTTATCTGAACAAAATCAAGATTGAAGACACCAGAGAGGAACCTGCTGATGACAGATTGCTTATTGAGGCTAAAGAATCACATAATTGTTCTACGAGTGAAAAGGCTTCAACTGATCCTAAGAATAATGAGGGAAATAATGATCGCAAGTTTGACATTGTTTCACCTTCCCGAAGAGTCACAAATTCAAAACCAATGGCTTCTGCTTTTGCAAGGAGATTGGATGCCATCAAATATATCCCACCAAATAGAACTGATAGTACCACTCACACAGATATGACTTGTTTGTTTTGTGGGACAAGAGGCCACCAACTTCATGATTGCTCAGAGATTTCAGAAAATGAGCAAGAATATCTCCTAAAGAATATTAATTCTTATGGGGAATTGGAAGAACTGCCTTGCATATGCATCAAATGCTTGCTGCCCAATCACTGGGCTATTTCTTGTCCCACTTCAATCCCAATAGGGCAACCTGATTTGGAAGTTGATGCTTTGGACAATGATTGTAGTCCTAGTGGAATAAAATTTAGTGCAGGAAAAGAAGAAAGTGCCAGGCTACCAACTAATGAGGAGGACAAACCTTTACCTGGTGGTGCTATAAATGATGGAATTGGTCTTGAAGCGGTGAGAAACCGTAATTTGAAGCGGAAATCAAATGAAATCATAACCTCCAAGAATATAGGGTCCAATGCATCAATCAAGAAATTCGTTGGTTCAAGGTCAGAGGAAAACAAATTAAAAGAATGTCCAATGACATCTCCATGCAGCTTTATTGAAAGGCAGATTTCAGATAAAACAAAGAGAATCTTTGATGCAGTGAAAAACCTTCATTTGTCTCGCACTGACATCCTGAAGTAAGTAATGCATGTAGCTATCATAAGACATTTTCATGTTTTAAATCTGTTCTTGTATGGTGACAAGGTTCATATATATTGCATAAAATATAAATAACTTATGACAATTGTCAAATGTACATGAAGGATGCAAAATATACTTCAAACCCAGTACTGGGTGCTTAAATCATATGGCAATATTACAAGTCAAGATGAAAATTCTGTGATTCAATAATTGTGAATGCTTTTTTCAGCATGAAGTTTTCTACAGTTTTTTAGCCACCGACAATTTTCCTTTTCCCCGTTTCATTGTTACTCATTGAAAGAGCCTTCCTAACTGCAAGGCCTGTAAAAACTAGCTTAAACAGACATGAAAAGAACCTGTTTTCATTGAGAGGGAATCTTGCAAACATGAACTCCGATTATCTTGCACTTCTGAGCAGCACCATGGCTTAGCATGGTCTTATAATTTGACCTCCTTTAACCCCTCCTGTTTTCCTTTATTATTGTTGGAACTCCATAATTATGATGACTATAAGGTGTTTAAGTTTAAAGTAAATTACATTCACCTTGTGAAAATTACTGTTATACTCCCTCTAGTTTCAAAATGAAACAAGAATCTTCTTTGAAGTTTATAAAATCTACACTCACACCCTCCCAAGTTTTAAAAAAATTACACCAACTTATCTTATTTTAAGTTTTCATAAGTATTAATTTGACCTTTTGATGATTTGTACTGCATTAATTAGGCTATTTATGAGTTTTTATGAGAAAAAATGCAAAAAAATAAGCTTCAATAACAATTATGTGAATGGAGGGGAGAATTTTGTATAAATTGACACTAGCAGTGAGTGTAAGTTTCAAAAAAACTCGAGAGGTGAATGTAATTTACTCTTAAATTTATGTTTGGAAATGTATGGATGAAGTCATCATCTAGCAATTTCTTTTTCTTTAATGACACTGTACTTCTACAATCACTGTAAGATGTTAGTAGATGTATACTGCTGATGCCTCTTGCTTTTGACAAGGAAGGATACTATGATATTGTTTTCAAATTCGTTACAGAATGAACTCTTATATTTTCTTCATTCTTCAAAATCGAATGTTATCAGACTTGAAAGTTCTTACAGATGCCAGATGCAAGGTGTAATTTGAAGAGCCTAACCATGTGCTAGCCCAACCAAACCTTATAATTGTCCTTTTTGTGGGTAGAATATTTACTGAAAATAAAAATGAAGAACATTGTTACACAGAGAGAGAGTGAGAGATTCGAAGTGTATGTTTGTTTAAAATGCTTGGTTCTTTTCAACTTCGACTGTTATCTAACAGAATGTCCTTTATACCAGATGGATAAACTCTCCCATGTCAATATCAAACCTCAACGGTTTTTTCTTGCGCCTGCGGCTTGGGAAGTGGGAAGAAGGGCTTGGAGGAACTGGTTACTATGTGGCCTCTATAAATGGTATAACTAGAATTACATCTTATTATTTGCAAATGATATGTGCATATTTTATGTTACTTGGATCAAATTATAAAAATTCCTGGAATTTATCTGATTTTTATGAGATGTGACTCTTTTTTGTTCTTAATATTCACTCATTTTTATTTGTCTTTGTTCTGTTGTATTGACAGAGGTAGAGAGGCAGAGTTCTCAGCAGGATGCCAGAAAATCTATCTCTGTGAATGTTGGAGGGATCAAGTGTATGGTTGAAAGTCAGTATATATCCAATCATGATTTTCTCGAGGTAACAGTCTCTTAGTTTTTCATCCAGCTCTGACTGTTTATATATTTGATAAGTCTATGGAGAGCTCGATTTCCTGAGAGGTTGAGCTCTCCAACTGTTGGATTGTGTTGGTTTTATTGAGATTTACATGCTCAAATCTCAACACGATCGAACGGAGGTCGAGCTCTCTACGATTGTCCTGTCATTGATACTCCATGGACTATAGTGAAATTCTAGCTCTGATAATTTTAGTTGTTTACTACTTATTACTTAAAACATCATATTATAGGCCTTGAAATATTGCACAGGTACGAGTACAAAATACAGCAAGTTCTACTAAAAACATAGGGCACAACAACATATACTACACAAATAATGAATATTTTATAATTTTTGTAACAACTCTTACAACTTTACTAATAGATAATAGATCTTTTATAATATATAATCAACCAAAATAGTAATTTAATTTTTCCAATTAAATTCAAAATTTACATAACTCCACTAAAAATGAACCTGAGTAAAATATAATGCCAAAGTTGTGCGCACAACTTTTTGTATGCTAAGTTTTTTTTTTTTTTTTTTTTTTTTTGAGGAAAGCCCTATATTTGTTATTGACAAATAGGTGAAATTTCAATTTAACTCCTCACGAATTAATTTTTTGAATTTAGTTTCTTATATATGAACATAATTGCAATGTCATTTTTCAATTAAGTCATTATCCAAAATTTGTGTCAAACTTAACTCACTTTTGAAATTGTAGTTTTCTACCACATTTATTTAATTGAACATATGAATTGACATTCAATTAACACTGACTTGATGTTTTTGTGGTATTCATAGAAAAAAAAATTCTAATTTAACCTTATTTAAGAATTATATCTATGAGTGTCAAGTAAGTATTTAGTGGGTGTCAATACATATGTCAAGTTAGATAAATGTGGCAGAAAATTATAATTTCAACAATGAGTTAAGTTTAGTATTAAATTTTAGAGTGTGGCTTAAATGAGGAATGACATTGTAAGCACTTTCATCTATGAGGGAGTCAATTAAAAAAATTAATCTGAGCAACTAAATTGAAAATTCACTTATATGTCAGGATGAAGGTATGATTTTTCTCTTTTCTTTTTATTGTTGTGGAGTTAGTAAGGTTATTTTTGAAGCTCCAAAATCCGAAGCTAAAGATTTATCTAGAGGGGAACATGTGTAACCACACCTTACCCAATACGTATCCAAACTAAAAGTTTAAATAAATACGTACATATACACATGGTATGTATTTTGGCATAGCCAAATGGTACCTGTACCCAATACATACCTGGCAGAGGTTCAGAAATACTATTGTCATACGTCTGCTTCATTTTTTTTTTCAAGCTTCATTTTTTTAGTGTTAAATGACTAGAAATTGAAGTTTTTAAGAAAGATCAAAAGTCAGGCTGATTTTTCAGTGCTTTATTTTGGCACATCTGACCTTTAACTTCATACCATTTATGAATTTAAGTGATTCTGAGGTTATCAGCTCAAACATATGATCTTAAAACATTTGTCAATGTAGGCCTCAGACTGCAGCTCTAAAGGAGACGGGTTTTATTTTTGTAATTTTTTTTGGGTGAAAATATATGTGAGTAAAGGTAGAAAAATTTAACTAGGGAGCCGATGGCATGCTTAGGATTTCATATGGGTAAGGAAAGGCCAAAACTCAAAAAATTATTTCTAAAGATTATTTCCCTGAAGAAGGCTAATCAACTAGTCCTTGGACACCAAGATTTTAATATCTAGACTAAATATACAAAGTGTCTCTTGAAAAACACACCATTTGAATCACTAGCCCCTTAAAATACCACTTTAAACAAATTAGTCTTTGAAAAATACAAATTCGTTGTCATTTGGTCCTACCGTCATCTCCCTCACATTTTCTGTTAACATAAAATGTAATAAGGCCGCTTGCCAAACGTCCCATGTCCACTCAGACTTATCTAAGAAAAATGCTGTGTTTTAAGGGTTTAAAACAAAATCTCCAAATTTTAGCAACACTTACTTGAAATCCCTTGTTCTTTTTATCACCCTGCAAACTCATATGCTACAACCAAATTGCAAAACCACCAAATTCAACCTTGAGTTGTTTGTTAGGTGGTTTTATAACATTGCACAGCAGCTTTTTAATATGAAAAATGTGAAAGAGATGGGATCAATTTGCAATAATTCTATATTTTTTGGAGACAAACTCGTTTAAATTTTAAAGTAATATTTTTGAAAACTAAAGTTTCGTATGGTTTTTTTTTAGAATTATTTTGTATATTTAGTCTAATATCTAAATGGGATTAAACTGTTACGCTGGTATTCTATGGATAGAAGAAGGAGATTAAGAGTTGGTAAAAGGCTGAAATAATTTTGGAGATTCTTTCACTAGATTCTGTTTTATTTGTGATCTGAGTCAATGTAGAGATTGTCACATGCTTGCACTGAAGGGGATGCTGGAATCGTAAGGGGCATTTTAGCATAGGGTTGTTTAGGAACTTTAAAATTTTAAAATGCCTACACAGTCTTTATACAAATTGTGCACTGCATGTTGATGTGGCTGCATTTGAGTTCAACTAATCTTAAACTGGTTTCTATGAAACTCAGATTCAGCCACCCGTTTCTGCACAGTCGAAGAAAAATAATTGTGTACTTAGCGTAATTCCTAAGAATTTATGAAGGATACAAATTTGATACAAATTATATAAAAACATTTTTTTATTCACAAAATTGTTAATGAACCTTATATTTTATGATTTTTTTTGCTTAAAAACTCATAAATAAATAAATTCAATGCAGAATAAATTATTAAAAGATTAAATTAATATTTATAAAAACTTGAAATAAGTGAATTTCGTGTAATTTTTTTTTAAACTTGAGAAAGTGAGTATGGGTTTTATAAACTTTAGAAGAGATATGTTGTCTTAATTTGAAAATAGAAAAAGTGAGTATAAGTTTTATAAATTTTAAAAGAAATGATTATTTCAATTTAAAAAAAATAAAGTGTAAATATAATTTATTAATGTGATTGCCATGCTTGACTCAATGAAAGTCAATCTATAGTTAAGGCTTTTTTTATTTATTTATCAATATCAAGGGCTAGGTCCAGTCAATTTTTTATTAATATCATGTTGAGTCTTTTTTTATTAATATTATATTTAGAAGTATCTGCCTTTTCTTTTTTCTTGGCGGCACATTGGAAAAATTGTGTCTTTTTGAACTTTCCCTGCCCCAACAAGAAAAAGGAAAAGAACAAAGGCAATTGGCAATTCTTTTTATTACCAACTAATGATTATCAACTATTTGCTATATATATATATATATAGATGAGGGTTAGAATTTTTTTTTCTAATACGAGCTTACCTCACTTTCTTTGAGGGGACAACAAGTTTATTACTGAGCCAAATGGATTTGGATCTTCTAAAATTCTTACAAAACTTTACATAATAAATTTAGAGAGAGATAATTTGTGTGACCAACGCCTGAATCAGTGAATTCTGTTTATTCATTAATTATAAATTTTATCAAAATATGTTTTAGAGAATTCAAATTTGAGCCAAACACACACACACACACTAATTTGCACTATTGGAATATTTTAATTAATAAGCAGATTGTCCTTGTGACCAAAACTTTATAGCGGTCCTCGAAAAATGGTTTAAAAGACTTTTTATATCACTTTACTAAAGATACTAAAATGATTTTATAAATCTTTGGATTATCAACTATTCACCTGGTGCTCTTAACTCTCCCATTCTGCAGGAAGAAATCATGGCATGGTGGTGCACAACCTCAAAAGCTGGCAGCAAGATTCCAAATGAAGAAGATCTGGTAGAAAAAATTAAAAAGAAAAAAATGTTAGGTTTCTAGGCATTTATTTATTTCAGCCTATCAATAAGGTTAGAGGCTTGAGTTTATTCTCTTTTTTTGTATATAGAATGTTTGACTTCTTTCAAAAAAATTCGTATCGAAGTTGTTGTATACTAAATAAAGCCTCGAATAGAAAATATTGCCCAACTACCATCGTGAATTTGTGAATATCATAAAATAAAATAAAAAGTTCCGACCGGAAGAATTGCTGTCTTCTGATGCAAGTAATGGCATTGCAAATTTTATTTTGCACCCTGAATACATGAATTAAGCCTCACCACAGGTTGAGTTACAGATCTGATATTTGATATATAATTTGAGTTCGTCTTTATTAGACTGATTGACTCCTAAGACAATAGAAGCGACGAATCGAGCTTGATAAATTTTGAAGTTTAGTGTATTGAAGTCAGATGAAAGTTGACGATTTAGATTAATTATAGATATAACTTATCACTGTACCTAATTGCATTTTTATTGGTGATATAATCTTTTTTTAACTTAAAAATATTATAAATTACCAATAATAGTCATTCAATTATGCATTTAAAGTAAATGTACAAGTTCAATCTTTAAAGTTGACACGTGTTGAAAGGGTCGGCAATAGAGTTTTAAAATTAATTTTATAATACTAATAATTTGTGAAGATATCATAAAACATAAAAAAATATATATAAATTTAATATGGTGAACCCATTGAATCAACATTGATATATGAGTTGACATAGACTGAGTTTATGCAACTTGAGTCCGAATGCCTTGCCTGTGTTCTTTTTGAAGTCCAAGTCTTTCATCTACTTTGTTGAAATTAGCCATGAAAGCGAAAGTTGTGGTTGTTATACCGACATATTGTAATAAAGTAAAATATGCAATTTCACAGATTTTGATTAGTCGTTTTATTTAATATGCTAACAGTTTATAAATCAAAATTTTTCAATCTAGTTGGATTCCAATATAGTGTGTAACTGTTATGATGAACATAATTACACTAGAGTTTTAGTTTTTATTTTTTTAATAGTATTTCTATATTTTTTTAAAATACAATATTTATTTCGTTTAAAATATTAAAAATTATTTTTTTTATAAGCGTTTTTCTGACAAATCAATTTTTTAACGTTATAAAAAAATTTCAACTACTTATTTTAAATTTTTATTATTATTTAAATCACAAACTTATAAATTACACCATATAATTTAATATAAATTTAATAAAATTAAATTAAATGATACCACCTAAATTTTATTTTGGTCCGTTAAAAATACGATTAGTATACTTTTGTCTCAAAAGAAATAAGGTGGAGTTGAGTTCTCAATTTTATTATTTTAGTTTTTTGTTTGGAAAAATTAATAAATTGGAGAACTTCAATGTAGAAAAATTATTAAATACATTACTTGCACCTAAAATAAGTACAAAAAGTCAATACCATCCCAATGGATCCATCAGTTTTATATGGTCAACGTCTCTTACAGAATTTGTTGACGTATCCATCTCTATTTGTAATGTCAATACAATCCTACGTGCCTAACATAATTTGTAAAAATTATGAAAAAATAAAGTTATACTTTTACTAACAATTAAATTTTTTAGTACAGTAATAACTATTTAATCTTAACAAATAGTATCAGTGTGAGTGAATTTACGGATTCAAATATCCCAAATGACATTTTAAGGATTTTTTATTCTACGTAAAATTGAAATAAATTTATTGGTTTTATTGAGTCAACACCTCCTTTAAAATTTTTAAGTTTAATATTGCTTTGGCTTTAAAGAAAAATCACATTTTCATTTTGGATATATATATATATATATATATATATACACACATTAATTTAGTTTATCAAATTATTTTTTTAATTTATTCTTTTAGAGAAAAAAGTATTGGTGATGTCATTTTTTAATTACGTTGTCTTTCAGAATTTGATATCAAGTTTATTTTAATGTTAAAATTATAATTTTTTATTATATTTATTTGGCTTAATACATAAATTAATATTTACTTAACACTGAATTGATATTTGTATACTCTCGTAGATAGAATTTTAAATTTTCTTATTACATTAGCCCTATTTAAAAATTCTGTATGTGTGTCACGTGAATTTTAAATCAGTATTAAGTAAATATTAATTTATATGTTAAATTAAATAAATATAATAAAAAAATTATAATTTTAACAATAATTTAAATTTATTGTCAAATTTTAAACAATAATTTAATTGAAGAATAACATTACAAATATTTTTATCTTTGAATAATTTTTAGAGAAATCTTTATTTATTAAACTTGCATCTCTTGAAATTCTTGGATTCTTAGATTGTGGCATTTATTTTAGGTGCAATCTCTCTTATTTAATGCAGCTGTAAGCTTAACCCAAAAAAAAAAAAAAAGACTACAAGAAACTATAAAGAAAAAAAAAATCATATCCTTACTAATAATTTAAATTTTTGGTGCAATAATAAATACTCAATCCTAACATTAAATATTTATTTCCATGAATTTTCATTAAGTAAAACTATATTAAATACAACGTGGCTCAGCATCACAACCAGAGCGAGAACATGGCTGTGCCTGTTCGTATGAACGGTCCCATCCCTTTGTACAATTTGGTTTTCAAGTCAAACGAAGAAATCTTGACCAAAAAAAAAAAAATACAACTCAAACGTAGAAATATTTTTTTTAATAATAAAAAACATTATTATTACAGGTGATAAGCTATAATAAATTACAAATAATTTTTTATACGATTGAAATGAATTTAATTTCTACTTGTTCTAAATTTTTTACTTTGAAATTCATAGTATAATTTTATTTGATTTTTTTATTCTCTTTAATTTTTCAAATTGAAAAGAGGAGGAGGAAGGCACAAATCTCATAGTCAAAAACGTCGACGCAGTGCAAGATTTCTTTTTCTTTGACAAAACAAGGAAAATAAAGCATTTGGGACTGACCGGCGATAACTCTTTTTTTTAAAAAAAAAAAAAATCTTTGAATCTATTTTTTATGAGAGTTTTAAAAAATTTCTATATATTTTTTTGATAAATTTGAGAATTTTTTATTTACTCTTATAGGTTGATCAGAACGATAGTTGACCTACTTTATTTGTAGTTAGTATTTTTATTCTCATTTAATTAGGTTGTTAAGAATTTTTCTTTTGATTTAAATTAGATATCTTATGATGTTTTAAATGTTATTAAATTTAATTTAAAAAATAAATAAATAAAATTATCCTATTATAACACTGACAATAATAATAATAATAATAATAAAATAATTAAAAATTACTATAATATTGAGGTGGTATTACACTGTCACAATACATTAAAATATTGTCGTATAAAAGTGTAATACTATCTCAACGTCATTATTAATAGGAGAAAATGCATTTTGTCACTCTGATCTATGAGTGCAATTGCAGTTTCTCCTCTTTTTTTTTTTAATTTGAGCAATGTCCCCCCATTCTTTATTTTTGTGGCAATCTCCTCCCCTCCATCTATTTTTATTCTTAAATATAATATTTAAATATTTGAAATGTGTCATTATCCCTCAAATTTTTTTTAAAAATTTTTTTTTATATTTTAGAAAATACTTTATTTTAAAAAAATATTTTTGAAGAGTAATTAAAATATTTTAAATATTTAAATATTATAATTAAGACATTTTAATAATCTAAAGTATGTTGAGAAAGGAATTTTTGTTAAAATAAAATATTTTTTAAAATATAAAAAATAATTTTTTTAAAAAATTGAAGGATAATTAAGAAATTTAAATTATTTAAATATTATATTTAAGAATAAAAATAGATGGAGGGGGGAGATTGCCACAAAAATAAAGAATGGAGGGGACATTGCTCAAATTAAAAGAAAGAGGGAAAAACTGCAATTGCACCCATAGATCAGAGTGGCAAAATGCATTTTACCCTTTTTAATATTTTGAATATTAAATTTCAACTCTTTATATGATAAAGTTTTGATATGTTATATTTCAACCTTATTGTCAATATATAACAATCACATTGGAAATTACTTAAAAATATTTTGTTAAATAGGTTAAAAGTGTTATGTTAAATAATAATATTGAACTTTTTTAAAAAAATAAAAATAAAAGTTGAATAAAATAATATTTTTTTAAAAATTGAATATAAAATTAAACTAAGATATCTTTTCCTTCATTTTAATTTAAATTTCCATTTTACCATAAAAAGGATTGGGAACCAAATTTCCATTTTACGAAAAAAGAATTGGGAACCACGAATTGGTTGAAAATTTGCATTCTTTTCCATTATAAGATTTTCATTTAAAAAAATAGAGCAAAGAATAATTGGAGCATACCAACAAGCATGATGGGGACGTGGCGTTGCTTACTTTATTTATTGTGCAAGTGGCCACTACTCTTTATTTTTAATAAATGTTTTTGTCACACTTTTTAAAAAGATAATATTGTTATCTCAGCCAGGTGAATTGCTACTCATGGTTTATTATTGAATTTTCTTTTAATTATATTTAGGAATGTTTTGAATTGATGATATATAATTTGAATTCACACTAAATAACTTTAATTTACCAATGAATTTGGGCCTGACTTAATATGATTGGGTTGAACAATCGATTTAGAATAATTAAATTAATTTAATAAAATCAACTATTTTATTTAAATTTATTATAAACCAAACTTTAAACAATATAATTTGAATAGAAATATATAAAAAATTCTGTTAACGGTGTAATTTTTTACACGAATGATATATATTTAATACAAAATTAATAATAAGTCTTATAAATGTCAGACGATATTATTAAAATACTCTAAAATTTTCTCTCTAAATATTACACTCTTCCTATATATATGTATAGACATTTTGACCTCTTTTATCTCTTTTTATCCATATTAACTGAGTATTAGAATGTCTAATTCAAAGTCATTCCCCCTAATTTGAGACAATACAATAAACTTTGCCCATGAGAAAAATCAATAATTTTTTCTTAAATTAATCTCACATTACATGATACATTTAAGATTTCATTTTTTAAAAATATTATAAAGATAATTAAACTCAAATTAAGAGACCATGTCATCTCTCTTATTAACTTAATTAACCTTATTATTCCTTTCATATTTTTCTTTATTTTTAATCTCTTAGTGTTGATAATTGGACATCTAAATCTCTTGAATATTTAGATTTTTATTTACAAACAATATATTTATGTGAATATATTAAATATAAGAATTTCAAAGAAAATTATATATTTGATATTAAATATTTAATTGATAATATTAAAATATTCTTGCATTATATATTAAGTTAGTATTTGAAATCTTACTTAAATTAGAAAAGAATTACTTCTTAGGTCTGTAGTTTTAATAACAATAAGATATAAAATTATTTTATTCATGTTCATCTTTTTCGGATATCATTTACTTTGAACACTTGGAAAGTTAAGCATTGCCACATTGTTCATTGTGGTGATTAAAGTAAATTCCCTTTCTTTTATTCGTAAAGTCATAGGCTTTATTTTTATTTTTATTTTTTAATACTGAAATGAATATTTTTATATTCTTTAAATATATTTTTTATAATTATTATAAAAGCAGCACAATGCATTAGGTATCGTGTAACTTGCTACAGCTAAGCCTCAAGTCAAATCAAATAAAAGTATAACTAACTCTATGCACTTTAATTTTTATTATAAATAACATAATTTTATTTAAAATATTTAATAAACTTATTTATATTTAAATATTCAATTGCAAAAATTTTTAAAAAAATTCATATAAGTGTAACTGCACTTTTCTGAACCCTTTACATGAATATAATGACTTGTTGTATTAGTAACAGTAACCAGAATATTTAATATATTATTATATATTCAAATTTTAATTATGATAATTTATTAAGTTCAAGTCATAAATTTTTTTGATGAAATTTTTTATTTCAACATAAGTAACTTTTTTTTTATCAAATTTAAAAGGTAATTCAATTGAAATTGCTGAAATAAAAAAATAGTACTCTTAATACAAATATTTTAACGATATTTTGAGAGTAGAACTAATTTTATTTAAAATATTAAATTTTTTTAAATTTAAAGTTTTGACATTATATAAATTTATTATTACTTGTATATTTAAATTTATTTATTAATATAATCTACAGACCTATTGTTTAAAATTTTAAATTGAGAAAAATTTCTCAATTTTAGCTATAAAAATTGAAATAATTACATTATTCTTTTTAAATTTTTCTTACTATTAATTTTTGTCTTTAATGAATAACATTCTGTTCACTATATTTAATTAATATTTTCGAATAGTGTTCGGAGGCATCTGAAAGCTCTGCTTTATCAAGCAAGGTTGATCTTTTTCCCAACGTCGATCGGCATGATGAGTACTGACCCCACAAAAGTCATCTTCAAAAGCCCCATTGAGTCGCCCATTAATGACCCACCCAGTTTTTATAACATGGGGCAAATGATGATACAAGGTTTCAAAATTCTCCCATTTTAGACCCAGAAACCCAAGCTCCATTTTCGCTTCATCTTCAGAAATTTCGGAATCTCTAAGAAGATGCAGCTCCAAGGTAAGCAAGCCCCACTATTATGGCACTAACATGATCTCTTCTTCACCGAATTTGGTTTTATTTCTTACTTTCTTTGACTTGACTCTGGGTTCACTGGTCAGATGGCAAAGTGAGCGTTACCCATATATTTGCAGCCTCCTTCGCCGGATTAATTGCCGCCACGGCCCGGTATCGGCATCCGGCGTCGAAGCCTGTCAGAGACCAAAGGATCATCCCAAACTTAGAAAGAACAGAATCTGGTCGTGTTGGAAAGCTTGAGAAGTTCTCCCATTATGTTGGTAATTTTGATTAATCCAAACTGTTACAATACAGACTCTTGAACCAAATCAAGCGCCTTTCCTTTGTTTTTCTTGAAAAGGGTAATTTTAGAGAAATTCTTAGATACATTATTGGAGAAATACTTACATTTCTTTGAATTTGGATTATCTAAACTTCTTTCTTTGGATAAATTTGAAGGGAGAAATTTATAGTTGGATAACAACATGAGGTAAAAATAATACTATAAGAAGGAAATTGAATATCGAATTAATTTTTAAAAATTTAAAAATATTTTTATCAAAATAATATTCTAATAAATGATTAAGACTTGTCAATTTAAATATTTCTTTTATAAATTGTCTCTGTCTTTTTCAAAATTTACCCATTAAAGTTATTAAAAACTTCAAAGAATCTCAATTTAATTTCCTTGTAAGGAGGCATAAAAATCCATTAAAATTAAATGATGATGGGTGTTTTGTGAATAATATTTTGGCACCTACAAAAATAAAAAGAGGCCTTGAGATGTTACAAATTTTTACAGTTAGTCTAATCCTAATAAAAAAAAAAGAAAATTAGATAAAAATAGAAAATATATGAAAAAAGGACGTGGTAGTAATAGCGAATCATTAAAAATAAAATAATAATTTGAATCATTAGGCGATTCATATTTTCAATTATTAAACATAGTCTGTGAGTAGCTTTTATTACCTAAAATATCTATTTTAATAAATTTTTATAAACTCTGTTGCATTGGCTGATATATTGTATACTTCTTGGATAGACATATAATTCTTAAAAATTTCTTCAAGTTTCATGAGTTTTGGGAATGCGTTGACTTTTTTCTCAATAGAGTTGTTCATATTAATATTTTAATTGCTAGTATGAAAATCTCAAAGTCCACCTCATTGTAAAAAATTTCAATTTCTTAGAAAAGTTAGCTGTCATAGAATTACCCTATCTTGAAGCACTATACAAAATCCTCTCTGATTGCCATATCTCTTTTTCTAAGGTCGTGAAAATCCCTATGGCTTACGTCTTTGATGGGACTTTAATGTTCTTCCATGTGCAAAGAAAACTGGAAACCTCAACTTCAGGGTCAATAATTGCAACCCAATTTGACTTTTTTTTGTTTTTGGGGTGCAGCAAGGCAAATGGGGTTTGAAGATGCAGCAGATGAGGTTCCTGGACTATGCAAATTGGCTAATGACTATTTAAGAAAAGCCAAAGGTTGCGAGGAAAGCATCTATGAGTATTTGGCCAATGAGAAGGATGCTGATTCTCTGTATGGGAAGCTGATCGATGAGTTTGAAACATGCATCCTAAGTTATTTTGCATTTCATTGGAACCAAGCTTCTTCTGTGATTAGTCAGGTAAAACATTCTCTCTTTTTTAAAAAAAGAAAAAAATCTTTTCCTCAACATCTCTTTAATTTTTATTTTAAACTTTCTTTTAAATTTTTAACATTAATATTTTTACATTTTTTAAATATAAAAATAATGTTACTTGATGTATTGAGACAGCCTTTTCTCGTAATTTTCCCCCCTCAACATTAACCTCTTTTCACATTTAAAAAAATTATATTTATACTTTTCCTATTTTAAAATTAAAATTAAAATTTCGTAAAATTTATAAAACTTACATTTATTCATTAAATTTTTTTAAAAAAACTATATTAACATTTCTTATTTTTAGCTTTTAGAAATATTAATTTAATCTTTTAATAATTTTTACTGTATTAAATTAAATTATTTATAACTAATTATGATTTTTTAATATATATATATATATATATATATATATATATATATATATATATATATATATATATATATATATATAAAGTATAAGTTTAATTGAAAATTTTGTAATTATAGAAAAAAAATTATATAAATTGAAATTAGATGGGATGACATAGTAATTTTTTAAAAACCTCAATAAATGTAATTTATTTTAATTTTAATTTTAAAAAGTTTTAAATATTTATTAAAAATAAAAATATGACTCAGAATATAGATTGTAGAGTTTAAGACAAAATATTTTTTTAAAATAGATTAAAATTAAAAATACATAAAAATATTAAAAAGTAATTTTATCATTTCTTCAAAGTGTTTAAAGATATTTTTATAAATTTATAAGACATTTAAAAACAATTATCAAATAAAATGAAATTTATATAATAGTTAATTATGATCAAACTTAAAAAATAAAGTAATATTTATAATAATTTTATTTTAAAATAAATATGAATACATTTTTAACTTTATAAAATAAATTTAATATTAAATAATGAAAATTCGTAAATAAAAATTTATTTGAAAAAAAACTGAAAATATTTTTAAGAATCAAAAGTTGACTTTTAGAAATTATCTAAGATTATAACTATGCCTTTTTTTTTATTATTAGTTTGATGACAGCATATTTTGTATTCTTTTATTGTCTGTAGTGATCTTAGAAATAATCTAAAACAAGTTGCAATTTTTTTATAATTTTTAATAGTACTTAAGCGAATTTAAAAATTACCCCTCTAAAATTAAAATACAAATTATTGATAGTTGAAGATTTTAAAATTTTTTCATCCACGTGATAATTATCCAGAAAAGTCACAGAGCAAATTATGGTCCCCCCGCAGCAATCACTGTCCAGCGAGAGAACTGATTGTGACACCAAGCAAACACAACTTTAGCATAGGGATAAAATTTGAGTGAATTTTATTATGCCTTTGCTCTCTCTCTCTCTCTCTCCATGGTGGTCACAATTGAAAATTTAAATTTGAATTTCAATTAAAGTAAAAAAAATGAAATTTTTTTTTTAGGAATAATCAATCTTATCATATGGAATCGTATAGTATTAGAATTATTTTTAAAATAGAGAATTAAGGATTGTCAAAATCATTTAAACCAAATAAAATTAATTTGAATTGTCAAAAAATCGATCACAACTTATTTAAATGGATTTTGTCCAGTTTTCTAGTGAAAATTGAGTGATTTAGTGTAGTTTTTGGTTAGAAAATTAATCAAATTAAACAAACTGACCATTATATATAATTTTATAATTTATATTTATTATAATTTTGTTATTTTCATTTATTAAATACTAACATTAAGGTTAATAAAATTTTATAAATTTAGGTATAAAAATTAGAAAAATATTTTTTATTTATAATTTTTTGTAAAAATTATCTTTAATTAATTAGAATTAAATTAAAAAATTTAATAAGACAAGAATTAATTGAATCAAATCGGACCAAATCAATTGTTAATAATTTGATTTGGTTCAATTGAGTCACTTAAAAAAAACATTCGATTTACTCTTTTGATAAATATCAATCTTCTTGTATTGGATTGTAACAAATATGAAAAGATTATATTTTTATTTAAAAGTCTATAGAAAAACACTAAGATGCACTTACATTTTTTCTTTAGTATATGATGCATTTTTTAATATTTTATCATATATTTGAAGTTGATGTAACAAATTAAAATTTAAAATTATTCTAAAAAAGAAATTTAAATTCTAATAAAGTTCAAAGATATCCCTGTTTATTCTAGTCATATTCAAACATAACTACTCACATGATTTTATTTGAATTTAATTGATATAATTTATTTATTATTTAATTTAAATAGGGAATTACGTTATTATTGGTTGAATTATAGGCACTGAGTAATGAGTCTGGGAAGAAAACTCAGTTGAAGGAGATTCTGTTGGCAGCTACAAGGTGACTTTCTCTTTCTAACCTTCTTTTTTTCTTGCAAATTTTGTTTAGTCTTCTTTTTCCATTAAATATACAGTATTAGACTATTAGTTTGGAGGAGGAAAAGAAAAACAGAAAAAGGGGGTGAAAGCATTAGGTATGGATAAGATACTATGATATTTAGGTTCCGATTGGTAAAAAAATATTAGGTCCACTCTTAAACTCATATCTAGACGAATAAAAAAATTTTAAATTTAACTCCTTTCCTATTAAATCTTTGAATTTGAGCTCATTTATTCGTAGATCAAGACCTGTTTACATAAAATTTATTCATATAATATTAAAATAAAAAATAAAATATTTTAAATAACAATTATTACAAATTTATTATTTTATATATGTATGTATGTATATATAAAATTTAATGCATATCATGTGATAGTGTTTGATAGGGTGTTGATTTTTCAAATATTTTAAAAGTATATTTATAAGATATTTTAGCATAAGATATAAAGTACTTAATATTTAATATGTCATAATTAATATTTATAATTTTTAATGATCAAATAATACCTTTAAATATAAAAGTGGAAACTATTTCATACTTACATCGGTACCTTACTTTACTAATAAGGTTATTGACCATCACATTAAAATAAATAAATAAATAAAATAATTAATATCCTTGTCAATAAAATAGAGTTAATAATTCTTTTAGTGTTCTCTAGGATACCATATCCCATATTTCATAATATTTATTTCTTTTTTATTGTATTAAATAATTTTAAAATAGTGTCTTATAATGACACGAAAAAAGGATTAGTCCCTAGCAAGGCCTTAAAATAGTGCCTTTTTTATTGTATCAAATAAGTAATTGTAGGAAGGAAGTACCTCAATACTCTCTTACTAAGAATAAAATAATAATTTTGTACTTAGAAAAAATTAGAGGTTTTTTTTTTTGGACAAATCGAAAATCGTCTCACTCACACAGGAATATAAACTTGAAACATAGAAAAGATTAGAGAATCCAAATTCGATTAACTCATCTAGATTCAAAATTTTAAACTCTTGTAATAGAAACTCAGTATATTAATTGTGGAAATTTTAGAAACCACAAAAATAAGATTACAAAGAAAAAATATCACAAATTCTTATATAAGTATATGGAATTGAATGAAGGCAAAATTGATTGAATTTGGAATGGTAATGTGTATACAGGAAACAGAGGTTTGACAGAGTAAGCAAGAGTTTGAAGGTGACAAGGGTGTTCTCTACTTTGGTGGAGGAGATGAGAGCAATAAAGCGTGAATCACAATGTACAGATATTATGGTCCCAATGGCTCCCAGTGAGAGAAGCCCTGTGCTGCTGCTTATAGGTGGTGGAATGGGGGCTGGCAAGAGCACTGTCGTTAAAGAAATTCTCAAAGAGTAATCATCCTAGCTCTGCTATTGATATTATTATTATTATTATTATTATTATATTTTAAAAAAATTATTATTTTTAGATAGATAAGTGAATATTTAATTTAATCTTTTATAAATTAATTTTAATTTAATTTTTCAAAGATGAAAGTATTCGCAATGTCATCTTTTCATTAAATAAATGTGATAAAAAATTATAATTTTAATAATAAGTTAAATTTAATATTAAATTTTAAATGATAGTTTAATTAAAAAAATGATATTGTAAATACTTTTGTTTTTAAAAAATTAAATTAAAAATATTAATATGTGATGCATTAATTTAAAAATTTATCTATCTATTAGAGACTAAAATATAATTTTTCTCTCTAAGTTGTTGTTATTATTATTATCATCTTGTGTTTTGTTCAATTGCGCTAAATAGTTTTATAAATGATATTGATAATTGATGAAATTTTAATATTTTTTTAAAAAATTTATTATATTTAATATATATAACATCTGTATTATATATGACATGATATTTTAAATTATATTTAAATATTATATTTTTGTATTATGCCGCAATATTTATATTGTATAGTGTTTGGATCCTTTATAATTGTTCACATGATTTCATCTATATTCAAGTTGTCTCACGTAATCTTAGTTTTTGGGGGCAAAAGGTAGATTTTATCTATCATGGTAGACTAAACCAATGAAAAACAATCATGTGGACGTGTTGAATAATCGTCTAGTGGGTTCCAACTTAATTTGTAGATTTCTTAATTCGATGTATCAAATGGATTTGGCAGACCATTCTGGTTAGGAGCATCAACAAATGCTGTGGTGGTTGAGGCAGATGCTTTTAAGGAGAGTGATGTGATATACAGAGCTCTTAATTCTAGGGGTCATCATGATGACATGCTCCAAAGTGCTGAATTGGTATGCTCCTAATATAAAAAACCTAGACACTGCCATGACACTGGACATTAATATAAAAATTATGATATTATAAAATTTGAAATATTTATAAATAATTTAAAAAATTATGTTGTATTTAATATAAATATTTGCACGTAGATACAATTTATTTTATAAAATATCTGTGTTTTATAATTTTTTTTTACATAATTATACCTGTGTCTAATGACTTATCTCTGAAGCTAATAGAAGAAAGAATTTTTATTCATTTTATTATTTGATGATGTTATTGTTATTTGAAAATTAGGGTTTGTAATTGAGGTAATACAAGGATTATCAGTAGAGGCATTTGAGATTATGGTCCAATTGGCAACCAAATTGCACTGATAAGTTTTTTAGTTAAAAAACCCAATTTGAACTGTTCATTATCCATTCAATTTTGGATTGATTTAGTTTGGTCAATTTTATATATCCCTACTTATGGATATGCCATCCCCATCTAATATCTTCATAGAATTAGTGCCTGTTTGGATTTACAGTAAAAGCAATTAAAAGCTCGTTTACAATGCATGTGAACGTGATTTTTGCAGAAGTTTTACTTTGGAGCTTCTGCAAAAATCACGTTTCCAAACGTAAAAACAAACACAGCCTTAAAATTCGAAAGGGTTAGTTCAATTGTAAGAAGTCATGACATTTCAACTTTGATTTAATTCTTCTAGTGAGCACTTTGGGAATAATATCTTAAATGCATAGAGTTGATGTAGAGGAGAGCACTTTTAAAATCTTTCAAAAAAAGAGTTTTGCACAAAGACTCAAGGATTATAACTCTGTATTTGTATTTGAATTTTATTCTAATTTTTTATTTAGGTTGCTTATAAATAAGAATATTATCAACTACTCGAATTATATTATATTATATGATTTGATTTTTTTGTTTTTTGTTTTTGTTTTGCATGAGGAAAGGTAACAAAAATTGAAAATTTAGAGTAAATTACATTTACATTCTCTCTAATTTCCAATTATATGAAAACTTCCTCTAATAATAAAATTGTTAATGAAATTTATATTTTATAAATTTTTTCTCTTAAAAAACTCATAAATAATTTAATTCAAAGTAGTACAAATAATCAAAAAGTCTAATTAATGTTTATGAAAATTTAAAATAAAGGAGATTAGTATAATTTTTCTAAAACTTGAGGAGAAGTAGGTTTTATAAATTTTATGAAAATATTTTGTTTTAATTTGAAATTAAAAGGGATGTAAGTGTAATTTTCACAGACGCCAGGATAAGGTGAATATGATTTAATACCATATTCATATCAAGTTCTTTGAACATTTAAGCAGTTGAGAAACAGATCATTTATTAGATTTTCATAAGCCATTTTCAACTGAGAATTGCTCTGAAATAATCAAACTCTACATAAACAGGTGCATCAATCTTCCACTGATGCTGCATCATCGCTGCTAGTGACGGCGCTGAATGAGGGGCGAGATGTGATCATGGATGGCACCTTATCATGGGAACCTTTTGTGGAGCAGACTATAGCTATGGTGAGAAATGTTCACAAATGCAGGTACCGCATGGGAGTAGGCTACAAAGTAGCTGAAGATGGAACTATAATTGAAAACTACTGGGAGAAGGTAAATGAGGAAGAAGAAGAAGGAAAAGAAGCTCAACCAAAGGAATATACCAATGGAGAGCCATGCATAAGAAAGCCTTATAGAATAGAGCTGGTTGGTGTGGTTTGTGATGGTTACCTTGCTGTAGTTAGAGGCATGAGGTACGCATATGATTTCAATTTTGAACTATGATTGCTTTGGTAATGGATTGGATTCCATATAGAATAAATTATATTCATCTCAAAATACGTAAAAAATATTTTCACACTCTTTAGTTTTAAATTAAAACAAGAATATAAAATTTACGTTCATTATCCTTTAAATTTTAAAAAATATAAACTAATCTCTTTTATTTTAAGTTTTCATAAGTATTAATTTGATTTTTTTATTAAAAAAAATATAAAATATAAGTTTCATTAACAATTTTAAGTGAAAGAGGATTTTATATATTTTAAGATTAGAGAGAGCGTGAATATAATTTAATTTTTTTTAGTATATATGGCATTGTTCATAATGGAAAAACCCTTAAATGCATTGCTTTAGGTGTTTGTTATCAAATATTTCAATTAAATTATGACATGTGAAAGAGTTTTTTTTTTTTTTGAAGAAGTGGAGAGATTTTTAAGCAAATTTAGTTTACAAAATATAGATAGACTGAAATAATCATTAATTATATATATGTAAGCACAGAAAAAATAAAATTTATTAAAAAATATGCTTGACATACTTATATGTTTCTATTGAAAAAATTAATAACGAATATTTAAAGAATTACAATTAAGTTTTATATTTCATAATATGTCGGTACTTTAAATAGTTAACAATGATATTAATTATGAATAAATTAATAATTTAATTTTGAATTTACAAATTTTTTTAATTTTAATATCTAAATTTTTTTGAATACACAAGTTAAATTAATATACAAGAAGTTTAATATTTTTAAAGATAAGTAAAATAATGGAAGAAAACTAAGTTATTGTAGTTGTAGTAAAATAATTAACATATAACGAAATTATAATTTCAGATAATGTAGGAATTAAAAGCTAAATGTTAAAATAACAAATTATAAAATTAATCTATTGATTATAGGATGAGGACTTCCAGATCCACCTGATAGTTATAACATTGCTTACTACCCTACCACTGTACCAGTACATTTTGGGTTTTGAAGAGTTGCACTAACGCTTTATATTGAAATTTTGATAGGAGAGCCATAATGACAAGGAGAGCAGTTAGGGTAAATTCACAACTGAAATCTCACAAAAGATTTGCTAATGCATTCAGAAGATACTGCGAACTTGTTGACAATGCCAGGCTCTACTGTACAAATGCTGTAGGTGGCCCACCTAAGGTAAAAGGCCAGAAGCTTAGTGATATATTTCTGTGGAAAATAACATTTTAAAGTATTAACTTTATGTAACGATTATTTGTGTCAAACATTGTTATAAAATTATTCATAAATTTTTATTTAATAGCTTAAATTTTTTTAAAAATAGCACTTACTTATTTTAACATGTACTTTCAATTATAATTTTCTCTCTAATATAAAAATTATTACAATGTCTCTTCAATTTATATATTTATTGCAAAGAGTATTTTTCCATCTAAATTTGCCATTAAATTTGACATTTTTATGGTTACGTGCATTTCAAGTGCCATCTCTACCATTCAGATCATGCGAAATAACAAATATATCTAATGGTCAAATGAAAAATGGATATCATGAGTTATGCTTTCGAAGACTCTTGACCATGTATGAAGAGAGAGATATTTATCATTTTTTGTGGCCAAGGTGGTAGAAATGGCATTTGCATCACATGTGACCATATTGACGTTAGGTTTAACGATGGTTTCAGATGGGGGATTGATTCTCTTTGCAATCAATATATAAATTTGAGGAGACGTTGCAATTATTTTTAGGTTGGAAGGAAACTGCAATTAAGAGTATAAATCAAAGTGGATAAATACTATTTTTTTTTAAATGTTTTTAGTTGAAATAGTCATTGACATAGTATATTCAAAATCTCTATAGTAGACTTATTCTTTATCTCTGTATTTCAAATTCAATATACTTCCACGTAAGAGAATGCGTTGGAGATTATATTAAGTTATTTACGAGCTTATAGTTTAAGATTTTGAATTGAAATAATAATTGACGATTTTATTTGTAATTATGCAATACATACAGCTTATAGGATGGAAGGATGGGGAGAATAATTTGCTTGTGGATCCTGAAGAGATCGTTTGCTTGGAAACAATAGCCAGTTTGAATGCTGAGGCTGATTCCATCTACGAACTTTACAAGCAACCCAGCCCTACAATGGGATCTGGATCTATCTGGAATGACATAGTTATGTCACCTTCAAGGTCAAGTGATCAGAAGGAGTTGAGGAAATCCATTCAGAAAATAGAGAAACTCATCAGAAACCAGTAATCCGTGGGGCACAATAGACGATGGCTTTGGTACAATCTTGTAAAGTTGGTGTTTCAAAACCTTGCCTTTTGTATTATTTTTATTAAGTTGGGCGGACATGTATGCATTGTCTATGTGAATTTTTTGGGCTGCAGGGAGAGATTAGGAAGCTAAGATCTAAGAAGCATGGAAGTACCTATTTTCAATTCGAGACAAATCTGTATATATTGTGTTTTGATTTTATGTTCATATTCTATAGGTTAGATCATTGATAATACAAAGATAGTATTATATTGTGTCTGATATTTATATTTGATGCGATACAACACTTTTAACTTATATGTAAATATTATAATTAGTTTTTTTGTATCAAGATGCAAATACACTTTAATTCATTGACAAAATTATGATTTTACATGATTTTGAAAAAAAAAAATTTCTCCCAAAAATTCTATATCCAAAGAAAAAAAAAATGTTAGTTTCACAAACTTCCCACAATTTTCCATATAGCTATATTTGAATTTAGAGTAAATTATATTAACATTCTAATTTTAAATTGAAATAATTTTTTTTAAATTTATAAAATTTATACTCACACCTTTCAAATTAAGAAAATTATTTTAATATCTCTCATTTTAAAATTTTTATGTGAATTAATTCGGCTTTTAATTATTTATAATGAATTAAATTAAGTTATTTATGAATTTTAAAAAAATTGAATTAAAAATTTTTCATTAATAATTTTGTGAATGGAGATATTTTTGAAGAAATTAAAACTAAATAAAATATGAATATAAATTTTAAAAATATCAGAAAAATAAAAAAATGTAATTTACTATTGAATTTAGCTAGCTCCACCAAAATTGGATTCAAGTGGACCTTATTGAATTCATATAGAACACACGACAATTTGCTATATTATTTGTGTAAATACTAAATACCACTACTCAAAATAGTAAAAAGAGAAAATTATATTTACCTTTTTTAGAATTATCAAAACTTATATTCATACTCTCTTTAATTTCACATTAAATTTTTTTATAAGATTTATAAAATCTACACTTACCTCCTCTTAATTTTAAAAGTATTACATTAACTTTCTTCATTTTAAAATTTTATAAATATTAAGTTAAACTTATGATAATTTATATTGTACTGAATTATGTTTTTAAAAATTTTCAGAAAAAAATTTATAAAATATAATCTCCATTGACAATTATATCACTGTTAATAGAGGGGAAGTATCTACAAAATTAAAATTAGAGGTAGGTACTAGTGCTCAAGAGAGTGGAGGCATCAACTTAAGATTATAGAGGAATTGAAATCTATATAAACAAAAGTACATAAGCCTTTCAAAACCTTCCTATAGCTAATCAGATTCAGGAGCATGTCTTGTGGCATACCCTTCCACAAACTCGCTGAATTTCTTTGCCCTTCCACAAGCTTACTGAATTTCTATGTTCCTTCTCGGTGGTTTGGTCTGAGTGAGCTAATTAGAGTCTCCTCAATGAGGGATTGGAAAAGAACTTTACAAAGTAAATTTGGAAAGATACACAGTCTATAAAATTTACATATGAATCAATAACTTTTACTTATTCATTAAATATTAATTTTATAAGACTGTATCTTTCTCTTTTTAAAATTTACCATGTAAAGTTCTTTAATACTTTAAAAAATCGAATTTCATGAGTTTCAATGTTAGCTGTAACAAGTCCCATCGTGGTACGCCATTTACATAGTCCTCAGGAGTCCCCAAACTCACATGACCCTTGATTTAAAACACCTTGAGGAAAATTTCTCATGTTGGAGAATGTAAATTATCACTTTCATCTTCACTATCATTTTCACTTTTATATGTTGCAAGACATGCCTCATCTCCTTCCTCGTGATCACCCACCTATATGGAAAGAAAATAGACTCAATTGTTTTTTAAAGAATAGTGAGTATCTGGGGGATATTTTAGCAATTATATTGGGGTGATTCAATAGATATTTAAACCTCTCAAGAGGTAGAGCTCTCTTCCTGTTAAATGACCCTTGAAATTCTCGCTATTTTTTAATTTATAATTCAACCATTGAAGTTTTTAGACAAGAATAACAGTCAGAAAGTTTTACCTCTTGAGAGAGGTTGAGCTCTTCGTAGAGTCACTAATTATATAAGAGAACAATGATGACTATAGACAAGTGTATGAGCAGGTGGGTGTGAGAGAAACCTGAGTATCCTCGTCATCGGTAGGATATGCAAAATCTAATTTGTCATACAATGCTTTGTCTCCTCGGTCCTTTACAATCTCCATTTGGTCCTATGAAAAGTGAAACAAGCCAAATGAGAAACGCAGCAAACAGGGATTGAATAAAAGAAATGGCTTGCAGTATGAGATGCTAAAAGGATTTGAAGATCAGAAAGCTCATACTATTTCGCCTCTTATTTTCTCCACTTTACTTTGCAGAGCTGAAATATGGTTTAAGAGTGCCTGTTATCAACAGAAAGAGATAACTTAGCAAAGAGCATTGATTAAAAACATAAATAATAAACGCTTCACAAACACATACAAATAGGATGATATAGAGGAATATATAGAATATGGAGGGGTGTGTTTGCAGACCAGCAACTTCATCAAGGTACAGCCTGAGTTAGAGCAACAAAAAATTTGCTTTTGGGGATTTTCAGGCTTTAGAAGGAGGAGGCTAGTTAATTGTTAAACTAAATAGATCAGGCCCCAATCCAGTAATTCTGCCAGCAAGATATTAGATATTCATATTTTGAGGTTGTGGTGCAGTAAATATTGAATGCTTGGGAACAACTCTATTTAATTATCTACAAATCTTGAAAGGCATAAAGATTGATATATTAGAATACAAGTTTGTAAAGATACCTCACGTCTTTGGAGCTCAATTGAGCGTGCCAGAGCTTTTCTCTTTGTCAAAAGATTCTTTGGCCTCAATGTTGAAGGTCGCTTATAGTCCTTTCCTCGATATACTATCACAGCATATCCTTTCGACACTTTGTCTACCGAAATCAAAACACCTCCGCTCTCAGCTTCAAGCGCTAATGCAACTTTTCTTACCTGTTCAAAGGTTTTAACCTTTACAATTATCTTAACCAGTTCCCGGTACTTCCAGTGCAAGTGCATGTTCTCAATAGTGCCATCAAAAACTCCTCGTCTACCTGAAATCATAAATTAGATTACCGTTTAAAAAAAAAAAATACCTAGAGTACCCCCAATTACAGCGAGGGTGTCTTTCCTAATAGTTCTGTGAAAACATTTTCAATTCTTTTCAAAGCATAAAATATTGGGGTAGGGATTTAAAGCTGGGGGCATTGGGAGAGAGGTAGAGAGCTGATAAAAATCTCTACAGTATTTTTGGATTCAGGACCAGATTCTCAAGTTATGGAAATCGAAGATTCAGATATTTCAATACCATACATCCAAGTTATAAATTAATTTTCACCAGGATTTTTTCCCTCCCACCTGTCTCTGGGGGCAAAGCAAACGAATAAGGCCCTCATAGAAAGGTAAAAAGAACATCTATTTTCCAGATAGAGCTATACCAAGAAGTAAGAAGGCTTTCATCCGCAATCCTAACTTGCGAAACATAAATCTCTCTTCGTCAGTTATGCTTTCAGGGTCTGCTTGGTGTTCTGATGGCTTCAAAAACTCTTCCACCTTAATTAAGGCTCGTTCAGCTCTCATTAGCTTTCTTTCAGCCTGCAAGCAAAAATCCTGGGTCAAAATAGGCACATTCTGATATGGCATCATGTAATAACATCGTCTCCTGTGCCATATTGATTCTTAATGCCTCTAGAATCAAGAATAAACCTAGTGTGATGTTAGAAGCGAAAAATTTAAGAAGACATGAGAATAAGATAATTCAATAGCTCTAAGAACAGTAGTACCGTCGACATCATATTTAGCATTCATATTTTATAGAAACTTTCAGAATGTCTAATTAAATGCTTTAAAAAACAAAATCTAGTTAGTTATCACTTAGCAATAAACTTCTTTTAGGCTGCTTGATCATGTCTGGATCTGTTAAAGATATAAAATAAATAAAAAGCTTATGTTTTCCTTGTAAACTTAAATCATTGTCTCTGCCAATCCTTTCTTCTTTCATATTTGTAGATTAGTCTATCAAAGAGGGACTGGCCTCATCATGATATTATGAGACATCCCTGATCCTTCAATATTGCACATCTGTTTCAGTGACATAATTATCTGCATCATTCAAATAGAAACAGGTTTAGCTTCTTCTTGACAGGTAAAGTCATCCTTTGGTTTCTTTCTGCTAGTCATTTTGGGGAAGGAAAAGAGGGCTTTTATCAACATGCTATGAAGTTGCCTTCTTCTGCAGGTCGCCTGTACTTTTAGAGGGCATAAATATAAACAAGGGAAAATGCAGTGTGCCTGATGATAATTACTTTAAATAAAAAAGCTATTGATACTCTAACATTGCCCGTGTATTTCTGCCACGTCCTCCACTTCACCAAAGTAGTTATTGATGCTCTAAGGCTACTTCCATTTGCTTTACCAATTACTTCACCATATAAAAGGAGACTTAACTCCTCAATGTTATTAAACAGATCAGGCCAATTCAGTAGTCTATTTTAGACCTACTAATTCAATACTCAAATTCCATTCTGAACTTTTTAGCTTCATCAAACAAACCCTCAGTGATTGATGAGCATTGCGTGGCATAATGTGAGAGATCTAAATTTGGAACTCTAAAAAGTCAGGAAAAGACTTCTTTGATTTAAAGAACTTACAAAAGCAAGCTTCTGTTCTAGCTTTTTAACAAGTTTGGCATGACGTAGTAGTTCTACTTCTATCATCACTTTTTCCTCATGACCTTTATCCAATCTCTTTCCCCACTTAGCATCTGCGTCCAAAGTTTCCAAAAGAGTCCCAGTCTCCACTGATTGTGCTGATGTGTCAGTAGTTTGTACAACCAACGAGGATGCTCTCAGTCGTGCTAGCTCCTCTTCATCTTGCATTGCTTTTACCAATCTTTCCCTTTCCAGAAAGACTTGTGTGACATCTGCAGATAAAAAATTCTTTCCTCGATAGAAGACGAGGAAATCTTTATTTCTGGAGAGCAGTGTACCTCCCGTTAATTTCTGCAGCCAGCAATAAAAGAAATTATGCTTTTAACAAATTATCACCTCTGTACCTCAAAACAAAACAAACGAATATAGCAAAAAAACCTTATGACTTTGGTTTTAGTAAAATTTCTACAACCACATGAATATTTGATGGCAGCAATAGCAATCTAACAGTAAACTGTTAGAAAGTCCACCTTACTGACTTCCATTCTCATGTTAATCTTCATTAAGTTCATCGCAATATTACATTTAGCTTGCTGACAATCTCTGGTTGACAGTATCCCCAACTATACAATGGTACGCTGACAATATTAGAAATTAAATACTGATTGAAATTGAAAGAATAAACAAGCATATTACTGCATCTATCCTGTGCATTATAAGCATTTTCCTAAATGCACTTATGGATAACTCTCTTCTAATTTAAATTGATCCAGCAAGATCCCTCAAAAGGTATGCATAAAATAGTGTGAAGCCAAGCAACAGATTGCAGGAAATAAATGACCGCTGCTCTGCATATTTATTATTTATGACTTGAATTTATCAGCAGTGTTTAAGAATGAAGAAGACCAATATTATATCAAGTACCCAAACTCAAATAATGTTAATCGGAAAATGAATAATAAAATAGAAATATAACCTAAAAATTAGAACATTCAACCTTACAAAATGATCCATGTCACCTCTTTCTAGAAAAGTTCTCATGTGATGTACCAAAAAAACAATTTTTCATGAGTTAGGCCAGTTAACCAGCATAACCTATACCAGTACTGTTAAAAGGTATTTAGAATTTAAGTATTGTAGATTGAGAAAAAAGTTACACCTTGTTTATGAGATATTAAGGTTTAGAAAAGTCTTGTAGTTAAAAAAAAAGTTATTTGTGATGCACCAAATGTAGAAGGCACGACTGTCTTTGCATGATCATAGCATTAAATATTAATATAAATAAAGGTTTAAGGGCCAGTTTCATATACATTGTTATTGAGTTTTTCAATTATATTATTTTGATTGGTCCTTCCCTTCTGCTTCCTAAATTTTTCTTCCCCTATTTTCTAAGGATTGTATCAGAGGATAGGGACTACCCATCTTGAATTCAAACCCAACCTTTCACCAAAAAGAAAAATCCAGCAACTTAGGTTCTGCTTTTATCTGATCATGAAGGTTTTCCATTCTTTTATGGGATTATAATTTGAGAAGGTACTGTTTTCTGCCATGGGTAAGTATTTCAGTGTTGGTTTGTGGTATTGCTATGAAGGAAGTTGCAATCAAAACTCTTGAGGTAACATAGGGAGTCACAAGGACTAAGGACCTCGAGAGTTGCATATTAAAGACTTTGGCACTAATAAGGGAGTTGCGTTTTTTGGTGTGGTGTGCAACCCAGACCAGCCAAGAAAAGATTGAAGGAGCTAATTATAGGAAGAAGATCGAAGACTTGTGGGAGCAGCATCATTGGAAGCAGTTTGGCAAGGACTAAAGACCTAAGACTTTGGCACTAATAAGGGTGTTGCGTTTTTTGGTGTGGTGTGCAACCCAGACCAGCCAAGAAAAGATTGAAGGAGCTAATTATAGGAAGAAGATCGAAGACTTGTGAGAGCAGCGTCATTGGAAGCAGTTTGGAAAATGTTGAGGGGGTTGGTCATCAGTAGGTTGAAGAATGCTCGAAGCTGTTCATTTGCCCTGAATGTCATCAGAGAGAGTGCTAACTACTAATGTTCTTTGGTTGATGGTTGAGTTCTTCTGTTTGAGTTGTTCATTGTTATTTGTTTTTTCTTGACTTGAGATTCATTTGTAAGGAGATGCAAGCTATAGAAGCTTCAAATTGGGTGAGTCTCAAGAAGTAATAAGAATTTAGTAAAGTTTTGTACGTTAAGAAAAGAGTCACTTATAAGGCACCTTGTTAAGAGGTATTGAGGATTTTAAAACTTGTAAAGGTTAAATAGTGATTTACTTATAGTGGGCCCAAAATAAAGGGTACAAATGTCTTAACATCGTCATAGTAATAGTATCGATATAAAGTGGTGTACGGATCAGTTTTATGCACATTGTCATTGAGTCTTCCAATAATATATTTTGATTGGTTCCACCCCTTTCTCTTTAATTTTTGCTCTCCCTATTTTCTCAACAAGTACAATAATATGATAAAGCCTTTATATGAAGGCAACAAGTTGAATGAGTGATGTCTCTCAACAAAGAAATATGACTATATGCATAAATGCAAGAAGAAAAACACTGATATATTCATCTTGGGGACTCCTAAATGAGCAAGTACATCTTTAATGTGAACAAGCCTGGTTAACATCCTTATTTTTTAAAAGATTGCAGATATAGGCGACATTAGCACACAACAACATCACGCCACAGGAATACAAAACTGATTGGTTCAATGAAATGACCTGATGTATCACAGCAAAGAGTTTAGGGTTTAGTAGCCAGAAAATTAGGGTTTCAAGGGTAATTCAAAGGGAGAAAAATTGTGGGTTGAATGTTCATTGGTAATATGTTAAAGAATGGGCAACATAAAGGTGACAGGGTGCTGTTTTAACGTTAATTTAGTGGCTCTTTGGGAGCTGAACAGTACCTGCGGAATTAAGGCTGTGTTTGACATATTTGGGGTAAAATAAAGCAAGGAATGAATTGTGATATGAACCTTTAGAAGAGCAACAACAACAATTGGACTATCATGGATCAAACAGCGCCACAGTGACCTATCATGAATCAGATCAAAAAATAGGTTATTAATTATTAAATCATTCTTAATAGTTTCACTTATTGTTTTCTTTGGCCTCCCTCTACCTCTAATAATTGAACTATCCTCCATCTGATCTACTTTTTTCACTATGGCTTTTGCAGGTCTTCTTCACACATAACCAAATCACCTTAAGCGAGATTCAACCATCTTCTCCACAATAGGTGCTACCCCAACTTTCTCTCTAATACACTCATTTCTAATCATATCTCTTCTGATGTGTCCACACATTCAGCGCAACATTCTCATCTCTGCAACGTTAAGTTTATCCTCGTGTTGTTTTTTGACTGCCCAACATTTAGTACCATACAATATAGTAGGTCTTATTATAGCCGTACGGTAAAATTTTCCTTTAACTTTGAACGACATTTTTTTATCGCAAATGACACTCGAAACTTTCATCCATTTCATCCATCCAGCTTAAATCCTATAGTTTACGTCCTCCTTTACTTCGCCGTCATTTTGTATAATAGATCCAAGATATTTAAAACTTGTAACTTATTTTAATATAGTCTTCAAGTTTTACATCTACATTCGTATTTGTTCGTCTCTTACTAAAAATACATTCCATATATTCTGTTTTATTTCTATTTATACAAAAACCATGTATTTCTAAAACTTGTCTCCATGACTCTAATTTCATATTTATTTCCTCTTTCGATTCACCAACTAAGACTATATCATCTGCAAAAATCATACATTGAGGCCCCAAATCTTGTATATGTTCAGTACTGTGTCCAAAATCAAATTAAAAAGATACGGACTCAAAGAAGACCCTTGATGTAGTCCAATAGTTGTGGAAAAATCCTTTGTATCCCCATTTTGTATTCTCACGCAAGTTGTTATCCTGTCGTACATGTCTTTAATTGCTCAAATATACGCAATACATACTCCTTTTTTCTCGAAAACCTTCCATAAAATCTCTCTTAACACTCTGTCATATGCCTTTTTCAGATCAATAAAAACCATATGCAAATCTTTCTGTCTTCTTTGATACCTTTCCATTAATCTCCGTAATAAATAAATTGCTTCTATAGTTGACCTTCTTGACATAAAACCAAATTGGTTCTCAGTAACTTGAATCTCTTGTCTTAATTTTTGCTCAATGATCTTCTCCCATAACTTCATAGTGTGGCTCATGAGTTTAATCTCTCGATAATTAAAACAATTCTGTATGTCTCTTTTATTTTTATAGATAAAGATTAAAGTATTTCTTCATTCATCCGGCATTTTTTTAGATTTCATTATCACATTAAACAACTTAGTGAATCAACTTATACCCTTCCTTCCTAAACTTTTTCACACTTCAATAGGTATATTATTAGGTCCTACTGCTTTGCCATTATCCATTCTCTTCAAAACCTTCTCTACTTCAAGCTCCTGAATTCTACAATAGAAAGTATAATTACGGTCTTCTTCTGCAATATTTAGTTTGTCAGAGTCACAGGTCAACTCATGTCTTTCGTTAAAAAATCCTTGAAAGTAACTCCTCCATCATGCTTAGATATCTTGCTCCCTTACCAAAATATTACCCTCTTCATCTTTAATACATTTCACTTGATCTAGATCCCTTGTCTTTCTTTCCCTACCTTTCGCAAGCTTGTAAATTTTTTTTTCTCCATCCTTAGTTCCTAAAGATTGATATAACCCCTCAAAAGCTCTAGATCTTGCTTCACTCACAGCCTTCTTAGCGTCTTTCTTAGCCACTTTATATTTATCCCAATTTTTATTATCTTTACATAAATGTCACTCCTTATAACACTCTTTTAAACTTAATCTTATCTTGCACCTCTGCATCCCACCACTAAGATTCTTTATCCTTAAGTCCAACGCCTCTTGATTCTCCAAGTATTTCTCTTGCTATATTCCTAATCCCTTTGGCCATCTCGTCCCATATATCATTAGCATTTTACTGGACCTCCCAAAGCTTCTCTTCCTCCACTCTTCTTTGAAAATTACTTTGTTGTTCATTCTTCAAAAACCACCACCTAATTCTAGAAATTGTTTTTCTTACTCTTTCTTTCTACTCTTCTTTTAATTCGTACGTTCAAAACTAAAACTCTGTGTTGGGTAGCCAAGCACTCTCTAGGTATGACTTTATAATTTGTGCAAAACTTTCTATCTGATTTCCTTACCAAGAAAAAATCTATTGGAGAACTTGCTCCTCCACTCTTGTATGTGATAAGATGTTCTATCCGCTTTTTAAAACAAGTATTTGCTATGGTAAAATTATAGGTTAAAGAAAAATCCAAAATAGTTTTACCCTCTTCATTTGCTTCTCCTAATCCAAAACCTCTATATATATCCTCGTATCCTTTAGATTCCCTCCCTACATGTCCATTCCAATCCCCTCCTAGGAAAATCTTTTCTCCCAGAGGTATTTCTTGAATCAAACCTTCTAGATCCTCCCAGAAAATTTTCTTGTGATGCTCCTCTAATCCAACTTGGGGTGCATATACACTAAACACATTAAAGGTGTCTCACTCAACTACAAGCTTTAAAACTATGATCCTATCTCTTAATCTTTTCACATCTACTACATTGTTTCTCTACTCCTTATCAACTATTATACTTACACCATTGCTAGTTCTTGTCTTGCCGGTGTACCAGAGCTTAAAACCTGAAGAATATAATTCCTTTGCATTTTCTCCTACCCACTTAGTTTCTTGTAGACACATGATATTGATCCTTCTCCTAATCATAGTATCAACTATTTCCATTGATTTTTCTGTGAGTGCCTGCATTCTAAGTTCCAAAACGGATCCTACCCTAATGAACTAACTTCTTTATCCACACCCGTTCATTAAAGTGTGGGAATATTTGCTTATTTTTCACTACATCCGGACGCCGATGCAGCGGCTCTTGCTTGTTTGACACTGCACTTGAACTATACAACACGTTGCTTCCGGACAACGATCTAACTTTAACACTATTGCTTCGTTTATCTATGTTCATGTAGCTACGACAAAGTTTTACGTTGGCTGTCGCACGTCTAACACAAGCTTTAGAAGAGCAATACACCAAAAATTAGCTCATGAGGTTGGACCATTGGAGCGCCCAACGTTCATATAACCCCAGTGCCCCACAATAGAATCCCATACTTCCCATGTGACACTCAAGTCTCATACCTTGCAATTGGGTCATAACATTCCACTGTGCTCCACAGCCTCTGTGTCCCAAACTGCATGGGAGAGGAAGAAAGGAAGAGGAAAGGAGGTAGTGGAAGTCTCGATACCAGCGATATAAACTATTGGGAGAGTCATACCTTAAAAGCTAGCTCAAAAGATTGAAGAGCCCAAGGTTCATTAAATCTCCACATTAGAATCCCATACTTTCAATGTGAGACTCAAGTTATTGGGTCATAACAATTAGGGGGTGTTTGGTAGAAGGAAAATTTTTGGATTCCTGGGAATTTGAATATAGGAATTGAAGATTCCTTTGTTTGATTTCAAAATAAAAATTTTGATTACCAGGAAACTTTAATTTCTGAGAATGTTTTTAAAGTAAGGATTCCCATGAAAAGATTACCATAGAGGGGGTTGGGAATTGGTGATTCCCATGACATGGGAATCTTTATCAAAAATAAAATATATATTTATCTTTCAATATTTTATATAAATTTTTTTATAAAAATAAATTTAATTGTTAATATATTTTTTTAATAATTTTAAAATTAATATAAACTTAATAAATTATTAACAATAATTTATTATATTTTTTGTTAAAAAAAATAAACAAACAAAAAAAATTAAAAAAAATAAATTAGAGTATTTTTAGAAACCATATATATAGATAAAGATTCTTAAAAAATATTATTTAAAGATTTTCAGCAATCTTAAAAGTCAACCAAACACATTTTATACATTCTCAGGAATTATTATTCCCATCAATTATGTTTCCCAAGAAACATGATTCTCAGGAATAAAAAATTTTGCTGTATACCAAACGCCCCCTTAGGGTTTCATAGGTTGAGTGTTTAATGATGTCTGCCAAAAAAAAAAAATCAGGTGTGGATGGTGCTGAAAACTAACAAAAACATAGCAGTTGAGAAGAAGAAGAAAGACTTAGAAATCACACTGAGGGTTTGATTGCATCACACAACCAAGGAGAGAGCAATTTTATGCCAAATTTCATAAATCAGGTCATCCAATCTAAAGGAGAGTATTTCAAAACTTGGACATCAAAACAGATCCCAATAACACCTAAATAATATGATCTTATAGGATATTTAAAATTTTAAGATAAGCTCAGAATCACAAGTAAATCAGAATATTGAGCCAACTTGATCTTTCTTTGATGGCAATATGGTTTTCTTGATGCTAGTGTATCCTGGGTTAGTGCATTATGAACCCTGTGGTTTAGTTTGTCGAGCATTTTTTGGAACCCCAATAGCTATTAGAACCATAAGGATCTATTTAAGGGGTATGGGCAGCTCGGGACATATGGAAACGTGGGATACAAATAGTTTTAGGTATCTTTTGGGAATATGCTATAAATAAAGGGTGAGGCAAAGATGAAAAGGCAAGCAAAATATTATGGGAATTGGGTCATGGGAGGGATCTCACCACTTCAAGTGCTAGAGGTTATCTTTCTTATATTTATTTTATATTTTTCAGTATAATTATAAGACCTGCAGAAGCCCTAGTGAGAAGAGTAGATCGGATGAAAAATAGTCCAATAATTAGAAGTAGAGAGAGGTCAAAGAAAACAATAAATGAAACTATTAAAAATGATTTAATAGTTAATCACTTATCTATTGATCTCATCCATGATAGGCCACTATGGCGCTGTTTGATCCATGTAGCCGACCCCACCTAGTGGGAAAAGGCTTAGTTGTTGTTGTTGTTATCAGTATAATTATAGTATTTTCCTACTATTACTTAGTAAAATTCCTGATAGAGATCTAGGACTCCATCACATTTATTTTGTCAGGAAAGGCAATATATATTTGCTGCAGAGTGTTACTTCAATAGAACTCTTTGTATCATATTATTTTATTTATACAGAATAAAAGCAAGTCCCTCTTTGTTCGAAGTTCACTGTTGACAACCAGATTGGACTACATGGACACCAAACTAAGAAGCTCCTCATTGTTTATTACTTAATATATCACAGGGATTAAAAAAATGTGAGTCATTAGTGACATTATCATGAAGAGAAGGAGATGAAGGAAGTGGAGGAAGACTGGGGAGTGTTGGGGATAACAAACAAGATTTGAAACAGAAAAAAGTCCTATTACTATTTTATTAAATTTTTACGTTTAATTGAATTAAGTCAATAATGAAATGCTGATCTTCCTAAGTATGATTTTATGCTTTAAAGTATAATGTCTGCCACACAGATGGGGCAAGGAAAACATGCACATTTTTGAGAAATAAAAGGAAAAATTACTCATCAGCAACTGCCATGCCAGTTCCGAATTTAGGTAAATAAATACTTCAGAAGAAAGCCAACCCGCCTAGAAAAGACTAAGTTATTGTAAATACTTTGAAAAAAAAAGGGAAGCTATTTGATAAGATCAACAGAAATTATCAATCAAGTTAGAAAAGGTATGATTTATCACCTTGATCTCTTCTGCCATTCTCTCACTGGTAGTCAACTGAACACCACGTTTGAGAGCAATCTTTGCAATTGAACTTTTTTCCCACAATTTAATCATGGCTGCAGCTAAGCCTTGAAGCTGTCTGTTTCTACCTATATACAATAAAATTATACAAAATAAAAATAAAATTCTAAATTACATGTGCAATAAGGGCAACAATAACGCACCTAATGCAAAGTGCGGAGGAAGGGTCCTAGCAACCCTCCGTAGATCAGTTGCCTCCTTTAAACCAAGTGAGGATCTCACACCATAAGGAAGAACCCTGAAGGGAGGTTGGTAACCAGGAACAGTGGCAGGAAGCATATCTGCATCCACAGGCAGTGGTTCACATCCAGCCCAATCTGTGTACCTAGGACCCACACTATCCAATAAATTGTCTACTTCATCTTCATATTTGATTTCTGGTAGTGATTTACTGGTAGTTTCCAAGTCTTCTGACTGTGCATCCATCCCATTGATGGAACCAATGTCAGAAGGCTTCCCACCAACATTATTCGAAGGTGTTGATAAAAAGTTGGAAGAATCCTCACTTTTCTTATATATTTGTTTGTTCAGTTGTACAGAAGGAACCTCATAGCTCACACCCCTGTATAAGGAAACAGAGTTGCCAGATCTCCAAATCACCAGGCCACCAGTTTTTCTCTGAACATGATTTTAAAAATCAGCAAGAGAGTAAAAATTTTGGTTAAAGAAAAAAAATTAAGAGATTGTATGCACGTAAAGCTTAAAAGCAAACCTCCAGTATCTCATGCATCCTCTTCATGTTAAGTGCAGCAGCACCTTCGAATTTAAGCCTCACAATCTCTGATGTCTTCCACTTCTCATGAATATTGTCAACAACAGCTTGAGTAACTCCACCACCCCCAATTCTTGTCTTATGCTTCTTTTGAAATGTCAAATTCCTCAGCCTCCTCAATTCTGATTCAGGAAGAGTCAGTTCTGCTAAAGACGTCTTACTTCTGCTCCTCACAGAATTTCTTGCTTCTTCCTCTTTCTCCTTTGGCTTCTCCCATGGAAACCTTACCTCCCCATCACCTCCATAATTGCCTATCCCTAATGGAGATTCAGGTGAAAACCCACCTAGTGTATTCGGCAACATTCCTTCCTCCACGTAAAAGATATCCTCTACAGACCCTTTCTCTATGACTCTCTCCGTTGTTCTGTCTTGCTTCTCAATACCTTCATCAACATAGCCAAATTTCTTTAATTTCTCTACAATCCTCTCCATCGTACTACCACCTCCACTGTCACTGCCACCGACACTACTATTACTATCACTCTTTACAACACCTAAATTTGATGAATGTCCATTTTCAGAATCTCGATAATCCACAACAGCACGAGGCGGTTTAGGACGATTCTGTTGGTAGGGCTCATTCCATTTTTTCAACCAACTGTGACTACATAAATTCTTGGAGGGGCCAGGATGAAAGATGGGTTTTTTCAAGCTAATAAAACTCGATTTCCTCGTGGGTCTTTGTCCACTGATTGAATCGTAAATAACACAGTTTCGTGATGCATAGAAAGTTTGCTTTTCCGAGTGAATTGATGAAGTGTACCTGAAGAAATGGAGGCAGTGGAATTTGGGGGAGCTCTGAAATGAATCGAAGAATGTCGTTGCTGGGTGAAGCTGACGACTGGGAACAAGAGCCATCACACAGTCCACAAATAACTGAACATAATCCGAGAGAAAATGGTGAGAACACGAATCCTTAAACAAAAATATATGAGCTTAGATGTTGTTGGCTCTAATGGAGCTCAGAGGCCAGAAAGGCAGTAGCTTCTGCTTCTGCTTCTTCGACATGTTTTTCCATATGAGTCTCACCTTCGTTATCCTCGCGGGGAACAAATATCTACGGGTCCACCAGGCCTACAAATAAGTGTAAATGAATCGACTTCTTTTTTACAGAGTTTTGAGTAATCTGAAATTTAAAAATTCGATTAAATATGATTATTAATAAATTATTATTATTATTTATAAAATTATATATAAATACAATAATTTATGCATAATTAAAACATTATAACCTGTATTTTTATAAATTTTTTATATATACATACTAAAGAGATAATAAAAGAGATAGAGAGAGAGGAGAGAATCACAGGAAAGAAAGAGAAGAAACATTTCGTTCATTAGACTGTATTACAGAGTATCTATTGACTAGGTTAGTTTATAACCATCTAACTTAACTCTAACTAAAACTCAAGGTATGACACCTATCACTATATTACTTTCAATATGCCCCTGCAAACTCAGTGAGGTGAAATCCAACACACTGAGTTTGTGACTCATGATCAAGAACAAAGAAGCATTTACTACAATATATCTACCGCTTGATCTTTTGCTCCAACAAGAACAACATTGATAAGTCTTTGTGCCACCTTTTCTCTCATGAAGTACAAGTCAAGTTTCATGTGCTTCGTGTGAGAAGGAAGCACTAGACAATGTGCTAGTTAAACAACCCCCGTATTATCACAGTGAATTATTGGAATTGAAAGTATGTGAACCTTTAGCTCATCAAGCAAAAACTGGAACCGAATTATTTCAGACAACACAGCAGCAGCCAAACTTTGATACTCTACTTCTGTGTTGCTTTGAGAAACCACACCTCGCCTCTTTGCGCTCTATAATACAAGGTTGCCACCTAAGAACATGTAAACTCTTGAGGTTGAGTGTCTATCGCCACTATCAGAGCCCTAATCTACATCTGAGTAAGCAGTCAAAGTTAATTCTGTAGGCCGTTTAATATGCAAACCATAAAAAATTATTCCAGCCAAGTATCTTAGTGTTCGCTTAGCAGCCTTCCAATGCTCCTCAAGGGATGGTTCATATAGTGACATAACTTATTAACATTAAATCCAATCTCTGGTTGACTAATAGTGGTGTATTGCAAAGCCCTTATGTGATACCTCTAAGTTTTGAAGCAATACGTTTTTGTTTTGTTTTAATGGATATGTTTTTCCTTTAAGGTATATATGTTTTGTTTCATATGATATATTTTCATCCTGAAATATATATGCGGTTTGATTGTATAATATATTTTCACTTAAAGTATATATGTTTAGTCTTGAATTATTTTATTTTAAATGATTATATTTTGCTTTATATATATATATATATATATATATATATATATATATATATATATATATATGAAGTTCAATTTATGTTTTATTAAGAAGATTAATGTAATAGTAGCATAATTAAGCCTTAAGTTGAATTTATTTAGATTTTAAGAAGGATTTTATTTTTATTTATTATATGGTTTTTATGGCAATTTATAAGGAAAAATATGAGAATTTAAGGTTAGGGGTAAAAATGTAATTTTTAAAAGTTTTGGGGGGAAAAAGTGTAACCAAAATTGTAAGAGCATCTTCCTATAATTAAGATTTGGCTAATTAGTCCCTCTAATGATATTTTAGGTCAACTATAAAAAAGGGTAGAAAAACTCTAGAAGAAGTCATAACTTTATTTTTTTTTTCTAAAACTCTTATTTTTCTCTTTCTAAATTTTTTAGCATTTACAGACCTCTAATTGCAACACAACTATCACTAACGGATTTAGAATGATGAGAATTACAATTTAGCTTAATAGTTTCATCCAAATTGGCCAAAAATCAGTCAAAAATTAAAGAAAAAAATTCCTAGAAATGTGAGTTTCAAAATTTTTATTTAGAGTTTTCAAAATAAAAAACTAACCTCACAACTCGACTCTGGAGGCAAAAATACCTTGGGAGTTTAGAATGAGCATCACAGATGGCCTACGCACGCCACACACCACCTTTTGTGGACCTTCCCTAGCGACGAGTAAGGCGCATTCATAGAGAATTTTTTAGTAAGTGTAGTGCATACGCAGTGCCCTATTTTCTTTGACCAACATTAACCAAGTTTTTGAAGTTCAATTTTCACATTTTTAAGTCATTTTTTAATTTTTTGGACCCTTCAAACTTGATTTTGAGGTCTATTTCATAAAAACTTGATAGAAAAATGATTTTTTGGAGTTGACCAACTTGGAATTATTTGTTTTGGTAAGTAGATAACATAGACTATGACGTGTTTTATTGTTATTTCAGATTCTAAATTATATTTTTAATATTTTGTGAATATAATTGATGAGCTAGAGTTTTTATATGATTGATTTTTTAATATAATTTTATATTTTATTATGATGAAGATATTTTTTGATTTTTGCCTTAATGCCTTATAGTATGCAGGTCAAATAGCCTTTTGTGAATAACTCTGCATTTGAATTGAATTGTAAATTGTGATATGTTTTTTAAATAATATTTTTTATTAATAATATAAGTTGATAGAATTCTACATTACAAAGTGACTGAGAATTGGATTTTAGTATTGAATGATTCAATAGTATTATTTACATAAAAGTGTTATTACACATAGACTAATTATTGTTTTCTACATATGGATTGCTTTCATAAAGTGTCAATTGAAATGTGATATTTTGATAAGTAGTGGTTTGAATGATTGAATTTTACTTTTGAAGGAATGAATGTTTTGAGCTTATCTGATATTGTTTACAATGTGGCACTGAGTGTGGCCAGAATATTATTATTTCTAAAATTGTATAATAAAGTTGTTATAAATTTGAATGTGATTATGATAAAGAGATCAAATAGAGTGAAGAGATTATGTTTTTATATAATCTATTGAAGTATTATTAAAATTGGAAATTGAGGAGGAATCTGTCTAGAAACACTGTTTGCTTCTAGTGACAGTAGACACTAATTTTGGTGCATCTTAAACCTATGTTGGCAGCGGTAATGCTAGCATTGTTGTCAGCCAACACACAAGTATAAATATGAATTTGTCTTTGTAAATAGGAGTGGCAGGATATCTCCTATAATTATTGATATGATAATTTGATTAAGACATGATCATTTACTAGGCGTCATGCTTTTTGAAACATTATTGAATTAGATTTATGATTTCCCTCCCTTACTTTGTGTTTTAGAAATATAGTTCTGATACAAAATCCTCTTAGCTATGTTATTGCCAATAGTTTAAATTAAATTGTTGGTGTTAAAAAGAATTTGATTATTAGAAAATGTTTTCTGATTATATTTTACTTACAAAACCATATATGTGTATATTTATATAATTTTGGATTTATATTTCCGTTGACATAAAGTATAACAAAAGATTTTTTTTATAGTGGTTATGTAAACGATTGTTGTGTCAAGTTCTTTGATAAAGGTGATTCATGGTATTTGAATTTTTAATATGTCTTTGGATAAAATTTTGGTTGTGAACTATTTCTAATAAAAACATTATGTTTTAGGAAATATTATATTTATGATTTGATAAGGATATTGATTTGAGTTTTTGTTAATAGTTTATCATACAGTTTTATGTTTTTGAATATTGAAGATATATAAATGTGTGTGTGTGTATATATATATATATATATATATATATATATATATATATATATATCTGTGTGTGTGTGTGTGTGTGTGTGTGTGTGTGTTTGTATGTATGTATATGAAAAACTCTTGCTAATAATAGCTTGTCCTATTTCGTTACCGTATACGTTATTTACTAATTAAGTTGCAAGACTCATTCCTCTCTCTGTTTTCCATTTTTCATATAAATATTAGAATCAGAGTAGTGCTATGAAAGTGATAGAAAATAGGATGATCTGGTAAGCCCAACTTGTTTATGGACTTGATATTATTTGTCTATCTGTTTAATTTGTTTGCCTTCTACTGTTGCTATATTATCACGTGTAGATGGTGTATTTTTTTTATGACAAATGTTTGTATGAGTTAGGATTGCCATAAATTACTGACACTACGCATTTCCTTCTGTCATGCTTGAATCCAAGGAATTAAATTTCCTTTCTTTTCCATCGAAATGACCGAAACGTTTCCATTTCCTGAGTCACCGACACGGAACAGAGTTATCGAAACGAAAAGAAGTATTTATTAAAAAATTATGTTATTTCGATTGAAATTACTATATTTTGAAATGTTTTGGTAGAAATATTCTTGTTTCAGTGGAAATTTCGATGGAAATACTCTTGTTTCGGTAAAAATATTCTTGTTTCGAGTTGTTTTGATAGAAATATTTTTGTTTCGAGTTATTTCGATGGAAAAGTACTAAACTAATTTTAAAAATAAAAAAGTTGACAATCTAAAAATAGATAAAAGTAGCATCATATCACATCCAATACCAAGTTATTTTTTTCCACAAGTCACAACATCATTATTAACTTTCTATTCTTCTCTTTTGTTCTCGTGACATTGTTTTCTTTCGTTATCTTTATTTTAAAGAGGAAACTACAAAAATGATGAAAAGAGAGATTGAAAGATAAAGAGAGAGGAAGGTACCTAAAGATAGAGACAAAATCATAGTTGACAGAGAGAGAGACTTAAATATAGATGCCACGAAAGAGTTAAGAAGAATATGAAGAGATGGATGTAAGAGAGATATTGTTGTTGAATACTGTTAAAATTTGAGTCAGAGTCCCTACTATAATAGTATGTTTACTTACTATTCAATTATAGATATTAATTCTAATTAATTTTAATATACTTTTATATATCTATATCATTAATATTATGTTAAAATCTTTTAAAATTTTAAAAAATATTATTTAAAATTATTTGAAACGTTTCTTAAAAAATCTTTCGTTTTCTCAAAATTTTCGAAACGTTTCGAAATGTTTTTGTTTCTGGAGTCACCAAAACGGTACCTCGAAACAAAATTTAATACCTTGCTTGAATCTAACCTCAAAATGAATGAATTGTTTATGTCTGACAATGATTCTCACATTCAGCTCATTTTGATCCCATATGAGTCAGATACCTCCTTTGGCTTCCACCCTATCCTTTCTTGTCCAGCCCATCATCAAAGCAAACAATGGAACATTGTGGTTTCCATTTCATTCGAAAAACCAAATGTGCTGTAAGAGTCTTTTCCATAAATAAAATTATTAATTTATCCTTAATCTACAAAAAATATTCCTGCTTATTTTCGTAATTTTATATTTTAATTTATTAAAAATAGAAAACAACACACAATCCCTAGCCTTCCTCCTTTCTTCACTCTGGTTACATTTAGCCTCTTCCCCCTACACGTAACTCGAAAACTCGAAGCAGAGAAAATCGATCACGACCCTCAACACATTCGGCCTCCGCAAGCAGTGCTGCACAGGAAAATCGAAGAGTTCTCTTGGCAGCCTGAGACCAAAAAGACGAGGAACACCACCACGATTCAAATCGCGCTACTGTGTTCGCAAGTAATATGCTTCCATAGGTTTGATTCAGAAAATATTGCAGTTCATGTTACTATTGTGCAGCTTCAGAAAATAGTTAGACCTTTTCACATATCTATGTTTCTATTGTCTCTTGGATTTGATTATTTAGAAGTAGAATAGCTAAAACAAAATTTATAGATGATTGGTCCCTTAAGAAACTGAGCTCTCGATTAGTTTTATCATATTTAATAGATAATTAAATGGAAGAGTCTACAAGGTAATGGATACTGATTGTGTACGTTCCATTATTTCTTGCTCTCCCAGTGCCCACTTGATTTATTCCTTTTGGATTATTTGGGATGCAAGTTAATTAACGAAAAATTGAGTCAAAAGTCTTGTTAGGTTTCTGGTTAAAATTCTGGGGATGATAAGCAACACAATGAAGTTTTTCATATGACAATTTTTGTTTGAAAAATTGGGTTCTAATAATTGTTCAAATTTCTTGAAAGGAATTGTCTAGGGCTCACGGATTTACTTATGGAAATCTGGTATTATAGGAATTAGTGGGGTTGGCTTAGTTGTCTTTTACCCTTTTAACGGCCCAACATTTAATACCATACAATTTAGGTTCTAATATTTGTTCAAATTTCCTAAAAGGAATTTTCTGGGCGGGAGAATTTACTAATGGAAATCTGGTACTATAGGAATTAGTGGTGTAAATGATGATAGAAAGAAAGATACTAAATCATGCAGGGTTGACTATTACATATGTGCATGATTGTTGGGCCACTTTTGTTGTGTTAAATAAATCTAGCTTTATCTTTATGGGAGAGTTTGTGTAAACAAGATCTTGGTTAAGGGTATAGACTACTTTTGAAGGGGTTCAAAAAGGGTGTGAGTTGTGTTGATTATTGAAACCCTAGATAATGGGTGGTTCACTGTGTGAAGTTTATAGTTAAAAAAATAATGGTTATGGTATGAGGGGTAAGGAGTGGAAGTTTTCTAGGTCTTGGCACAAGTATTTTCACTCTTTTGATATAATACTAATCTTGCTCAAGTACTAAGGTTCTTTCTCTCTACAAGTGTTTTATTGTGAGGCTCCTCGGCTGTTGAATTTAAACTTATTTACCATTTAAGGCACAAGTTTGTAGGTTAAAGAATGGAAGTTGTTATTGTTTTATATGCCTGTATGGATGTTAATATATATAGGTCAATAAACTGGTTTTCATGTTTGTACTTTGAACTTATTATTTACTTGAAACTATATTGTAGTATCAATTTTGTAGAATTGTTATATTTAATTTGACATTTAATATTGTGCTTTATGAACTAATACCTAGGCTCTATTATTATTTTTCCCTCATTTTACTATATTTTGTATAATTTTTTCAATTTTTTTAATGACATTAGGGGTCCTCACGGATCACTGCATCTTCACAGGGAGCAAATAAAAGAAAAGTTTGTTCCCCATTGAAGAGATGAAGACGGCCTCTCCTTGCCCCTCCCAATTACTATTCTTAAGGTAGAGGGACTTTCCAGTTTTCCTTCTAAAGGTCTCCTAATCTTTTGTTTTCTGGAATTGTATTGGAGTTACATTGACACTTATTTTTTTCTTATCTAAATAGTGAGATAGGTCTCGTATCACAATTGAGCAGCTATATTTCAGATAGTATGGGGTTGAAAAGGAAGAATGACATTGAGAGGAAAGACAGAATGGGTGGGATTTTGGAATTTGGAAATGATAATTAGGGTGGACCTATGTTTGCAGAGCTCATTAACTTGATTAGAGGCTTGTAGGTTAAACTCCGCCCAAATAATTTCAAGGTTGTAATAATATTATTATTATTTAAATTAATTTTAAAAATTCAAAAATTGAATAATTGAATTTAAAAAGCAATTTGATATTATGATACATATTTATAAACATAAAAAACCATAAAAAATATATGTGTTTGACACTAAAAAATTAATTTGATATATGTAATAGTTAAAAAAAATTCGGCTAGGATGGACTTAATCTTGTTTTGAAAATAAAATTTTGTCAGAACCAAATTTAATTGGTAATTCAATTTTAAAGCTCACATTCCTTTTTTTCTTTTTTTGTAGGACTTAGACAGCCTCTCGCACTCTAAATCAACACAAAGCTTGAGCTTCATTAAAACCAGAAGGTACCCATAATGGAAGTAACGATTTCTTCCAAATCAGATTCCATTGATTTGACCCAGATCACTCTTCGACCCGTCGATGTTTCTGACATAGAAGATTTTACAGTGTGGACTACTGATGAAAAGGTGGCTAGGTTCTGCACTTGGGAACCTTACACCAGTAAAGATGGCATTAACTTCATCACAAACATAGCAACCCGGTTCTTATGGTGCAGAGCGATTTGCCTTCACGTTCGTGCTATTGGGTTGATATCAGTTTTCTCATATTCAGGTGGTGACAAATGCAGGGTCAAATCTGCTAAAATTGGCTATGTTTTGGGCTCCAAATTCTGGGGTAAAGGGGTTATGATGCAGGTGATTTAACAAGCAGCTGAAACTGTGTTCATTGGTCGCCACAGTTGGAGACGCTTGAAGCTCTGGTTAATGTGGAGAATTTGGGGTCTCAGAAGGTGCTGGAAAAGGCTGGGTTTCAAAGGGAGGGAGTGCTTGGGAAATATTTGTTTATTAAAGGGAAAAGCAGAGATGTGGTTATGTTCAGTCTTCTTTCAACTGATCTCCTCACTTGATTTGTTTGTTTAAAGCTTAGATTTATAAGGGGCTAAATTTATAAGCAATTATAAATTTATAACCTTGGGTGTAGTCCATATCTAGGTGGTGTTTCTTGGAAAGCAACTATGAAGCATTGATAAAACAAAATGTTGAATAAAATTTAGAGTACACAACTCTAAATTTACTAATATTGGACCCAAACAAGAAAACAAATTAGTTGTATTATACTCACAATAAAAGACACTACAACACTTTTCAAAAACCACTTACAATTTGAGGAGTAATTCAAACATTCAAAGGAAAACTCACAACTCACACTTTAAAGACACCACACTCTCACTAAGAATACAAAAACTTGTGTTTTTAGATGATGCCTAATCCAAATAAATGCAAGGGAGGCTATTTATAGTCCTCACCATGCAATCTACACCACATAAATATAAAATTAAGAAATAATTCTAACCACACATCATTACTACATTCTACACACTTTTCTTAAAAAATCTTTATTCTACACACTTCTCTTAAAATATCTTATTTCTATATTATTCTACATACTTATCCAAAAATATCTTCTTAAAATATTTTCTTCTACATTTGTTGAGAAGCTTCCATTGTCTTGGGCTTAAAAATTGATTGGGCTTTATAATGGGCTGGTGTTGATCTTTAACACTCTTTCTCAACACTAGCTCTCATTATTTTTACTGTGCCGAACTGATAACGAAACATTTCGAACTTGCTAGTACTCAAACCATTTTGTGAATAAGTCCGCAACTTGGTCATCTATTTTGATTTGTCTCATCTCAATTTCTTCTTGTAGAATCTTTTCTCTAATAAAATGATAGTGCACTTCAACATGCTTAGTTCTTGCATGAAAGATTGGATTCTCTGCCAAACGAATTGCTGATTGGTTGTTACAGTATAATGGCACTGCATAATCTACTGGTTGATGTAGATTTTTTATTATATGTATCAACCATACACTCTCTTGAGCTGCTGTTGCCGTTGCTCAATACTTAGTTTCAGTAGTTGATAATGATGCAGTCAGTTGTCTTTTACTACAGTAAGAAATTGTTTCAGAACTAAGTTTAAACACATATCCAGTTACTGATCTCCTGGTGTCATGATCTCCTGCATAGTCAGCATCACAATAACCAACTAACTTGCAGTCTCCCTCCCTCTTTTTTGTATAAAAGACCATAGTCAATTGTACTCTTCACATATCTTATATTCGTCGAACTGCTTCCAAATGATGCTTCTTTGAATTTTGTATGTACCAACTCATCACACCTACTGTATAAGAAATATCAGGTCGAGTCAGGGTTAAATAGATCAGAATTCCTACCAATGTTTAATACATTGTAGTATCTTCCAAGTCTTTTCCTTCATGTGCACATATTTTGGCATTTAGTTCCATTGGCGTTGAAATCGGCTTGCATTCTAGCATTTCGAACCTCTTTAAAAAATCTTTAGAATATTTTTGCTGACATAGAAATATTCTTTCTTATGTGCGATCAACCTCTAGACCAAGGAAGTTCTTGAGTTGTCCAAATTCTTTCATCTGAAAATGAACTGATAAATTCTCCTTTGTCTGGAGAATTTCTTTCTCATCATCACCAACTATGATTAGATCGTCCACGTATACTAACACAATAGCTAGCTTTCCTTCATTGGCTTTGACAAACAAGCTAGAATCTACAGATGTTACTAAATAACCACTTTGTGTTAGAAATTTAGCAATTTTACTATACCACGCCCTGTGTGCTTGTTTCAATCCGTAAATTGCTTTCTGTAGTTTACACACATATTCAGGATGATCTTGGCTCTGAAAGTCCATTGATTGAATCATGTAAATTTTTCGATCTAGTTCTCCATGAAGAAAAGCATTCTTCACATCCATCTGTCATAGATTCTAAACTTTGTTGACTGCAAGTGCAAGTAGGATTCGTACAGTTGTAAGTTTTGCAACTAGACTAAACGTTTTATCATAGTCTAGTCCGTACTATTGAGAGAAATTACGAGCTACCAATAGTACCTTATACCTCTCAATTGACCCATCTGGATGATGCTTTATCTTGTAAACCCACTTGCAGGATATGATTTTCACATCTCTTGGCTTTGGCACGAGATCCTAGGTCTGATTTTGCTGGAGTGCATCGATTTCTTCTTTCATAGCTGTCATCCATTCAGAACTCTGCGACTCTTCTTCAAACATCTCAGGCTTTATTGCTTCTTCAACTATGGCTGCATTAGCGTATTTAGGATTTGGCCTTTGAGTTCTTGTTGACCTTCGGAGTTGAGATTGTGGGGTTGATTCTCCCATTTCACTTGGCCTACCTTCTTCATTTTGTTGCTGATACATGCCTATTTGCCAAAGATTCTGCGTCACTGTTTGTTCGATATCATCGTCATTTAGATCTCTTGATTCATTTGAACTTGGTTGAAGTTAAATAGTATGCTCCCCCATCCTTTATTGTAGCTTGTCTCAAAATTCTTTAGAATTTGGCAATACCTCCTTCTCTGAGGACCACCAAGAAGATGTTTCATCAAACACTACATCTCGTGAAGTGTAGCATCTTTCACTCGTTGGATTGCAACATTTCCACTCCTTTCTCTGGCTATCGTATCCCACGAAGATACATCTAACAACTTTCTTGTTAAATTTGTTCCGTAAATGATTAGGAACAAATACATAACATACACAGCCAAATACTCGAAAGTAATTGATTGTAGGTTTTATATTCCATAGTTTCTCAAAGGGTAAAAGAAATCCTAACCTTGGTTGAGAAAGTCTGTTTATCACGAAGGTTGCAGTTCTCATTGCTTCAGCCTAGAACTTTCTAGGTACATTTTTTTCATGTAGTATGCTCCGACAAATTTCTACAAGATGCCGATTCTTTCTCTCTGCTACACCATTCTGTTGTGGCGTATTAGCACAGGTGTATTGATGACGTATTCGACACTCCCTTAGATATTGAGAGAACTCACTTGAGCTATATTCTCCCTCGTTGTCTGTGCACAAGCAACGGATCTTCCTTCCTACTTCTCCTTCAGCTAACTCTTTGAAATCTTTAAACCTTGAGAATTTGTCAGATTTTTCTTTCATAAAGAAAACCCACACATACCTTGAGAAGTCATCAATGAATGTCACAATGTACCGCATTCTGCCAATTGATTGTTGTTTAACTAGTCCAAACACATTAGAGTGAACTAACTCTAACAGTTCTTTTCCTTTAAACTTCGATTCCTCATATTGCAGTTGGTGTGCTTTACCATATTGGCATCCTACACGTATTGTGTCTATTTGCACCTCAAGTTGAGGAAGTCCCTTAAGCATCGACTTTTTCATCATCACATTTAGCTTGAAATAGCTAACATGACCTAACCGCATGTGCCATAGATCTATTGTCTTATTTTTCCTTGTCTTATCTACGTATGCAGATTCTGCTGACATTATGTAAACTGTTTCCAATCATCGCCCTTCTATTGTCGGTGTTTCAGAGATTTTGAGGTCATGATACATCTTCACATCTCGGGGACTGAACAGGACATAGTGGCCTAATGATGTCAATTGAGCCACAGATAGCAAGTTTCTCTTTATTCTTGAGATATGATAAATATCTTGAAGTAGCACCTGGTTAGAATTATACCGAGGTGTAACTATCGTCTTACCGATGTGAGATATCGGTAACCTCGAGTTGTCGGCTTTCTTCCCTTATACTTGGATAAGTTTTGCAACTTTTGTTTATCTCCTGTCATATGATTTGAGTAGCTCGAATCTACTATCGAGTTGTCGGCTTTCTTCCCTTATACTTGGATAAATTTGAGTTAAAATTCTTGCTGGGTTTCTGGATAACATTCTAAGGATGATAAGCAACAAATTAGAGTTTTTCATAGGACAATTTTTGTTTGATTAATTGGGTTCTAATAATTGTTCAAATTTCCTGAAAGGAATTTTCTGGGACTCAAGAATTTACTTATGGAAATCTGGTAATATAGGAATTAGTGGCGTAAATGATGATAGAAAGAACGATACTAAATCATGCAGGGTTGACTATTACATATGTGCATTATTGCTGGGCCACTTCTGTTGTGTTAAATAAATCTAGCTTGATCTTTATGGGAGAGTTTGTGCAAATGAGATATTGGTTAAGGGTATAGACTAATTTTGAAGGGGTTGAAAAAAGGAGTGAGTTGTGTTGATTATTGAAACCCTTGATAATGGGTGGCTCACTGTGAAATTTATAGTTGGAAAATTTAGTAGTTATGGTTTGAGTAAGGATTGGAAGTTTTTTTAGGTCTTGGGTTTAGTTTTAGGCTTGAGAAAGGAAGTGAGTTGTGTTGATTATTGAAACCCTAGATAATGGGTGGCTTACTGTGTGAAGTTTGTAGTTGAAAAATTTAGGGGTTATGGTTTGAGGGCTAAAGAGTGGAATATTTTAGGTCTTGGCATGAATATTCGCACACTTTTGAGTATAAGACTAATTTCGTTTAGGTATTAAGGCTATCTCTTATTATAAGTATTTTTTTTTTGTTGACTCAAA